>VZTL01023587.1:0-15888 GCA_013400535.1 Scopus umbretta | reverse complement strand
CCCCCCCCCCCCCCGTGCTCACCTTGCGGGCTCCTCGCCTGGCAAACTCCCTGGCGAGCTGGCGGCCGATGCCTCTGCCCCCTCCGGTGACGAGCACGGCCTCCCCGGACAGGTCTCGGAGCTTGGGCGGCAGCACCGCGCACACGGCAGCCTTCACCACCAAATAAACCATCTGCACGGGGAAAAGCAGCAAAGCGCCCAGCCACTTCCAAATCATCCTCTCGTTCCAGGCAAGTCAGGAAGGCAAAATTCTCTTCCAACCCTTCGCAAAACCAAGTTAAGAGAGAAAGAAAATGGATACCCTTCATGCACCCCCAGGTGGGTGACAAGTCTTCCACCCCCTTCCAAAACTTGGGGGCAAGGGATTGCTGGACTGGAAAAATCCTTCTCTCCCCCCCCAAAAAAAAAAAGCTGGGGTAGGAGTAAAGTAGTGCAGAAGACCAAGTCACTCCCCTGTGTCTTGCTCGGTGTCCTCTGGGATTGTCACTTGCAGGTAAAACGGTTTCCTTGTTTTTTAACTGGAAGACAGTTTTTTTAAATTAAAAGAGAGACAGAAAAAAAGTAAAATTAAAAGTAACCATACATCCCTCTGCTTCAAAGACAGACATAAAAATCCAGTATCCGAACAGTAGGCTTTTACACTTGGAAAAATAAAATAAAGCAGCCTATGTCTCCAAATTTCAGCCTGCAGTGCCTTCCAGGCAGCTCATTTCTATTCTTAGACTCAGGAAATTGCTTAAATAAGACAGAATCGCCAGGATCTTCTTTTTAAGAACGGCTCTATTCAGGGTAAGGTTGTCGGGTTTTGTTTTAAGATCTATAAATATCTACAGACGTTCTGTCCCGAGCCGGTTGCAGAGGTTGAGCCGATGCCCGCCTCTCTCTGCCCCCTCTCCTGTTTTTCCACTTGGAGTAGCTGTGACCGGCGAGCCGGGATTACGCCGTGCACTAGCCCAGCTCCGGCTGCGGCTCCCGCCTCCCCATCGCGCTCTCCGCCTGTCACCGCCGCGGCGCTGGGGAGCTTTTATCCCCCATTAAGCCTGATTGACAGCCGAAGTGTTGGGGCGCTTTCCCCGCGGCTCCTGGGAGGGGCTGCCGCTGCTCTCCCCTCCCCCGGGCCGGCGGCAGCCGCTGCAGGCAGCCCCGCACTCGNCGCTGCATGCCACTGCTGGGCTCGGTGCGTGCGTGCCACCTTGGGCTCAATGCATGCCACCTTGGGCTCACTACATGCCATGCTGGGCTCGCTGCATCCCACACTGGGCTTGTTCCATGCCACGCTGGGCTCACTGCCTGCCACGCTGGGCTCGCAGCTGTAACCGAAGTACGCTGTAACCCAGCCAGGCAACCCCTGCCTCCTCCCTAACGTACCCACACCAGAAAGAAGGTGCCGTGGTCTGACTTGAGCCCAGGAAAAAGCGGTTCCAGGAACAGGCAGGGTTGAGGCTGAATTCAAGGGAGCCATCTCTGCCTCACGGAGCTCTGGCAGAGAACTGCTTACCTACGATAAGCTGCTGTGGATGAGAAAACTTCTTTCAGCCCTAGATTTCCAGGGTGAATCCAGCCAAGGCTGACAATCATCAAAATCTATTACCATTGGACCAATGCTTTTATGGACAACGTGACAACTCACGGATTTTCCAAGCTGGAAGATGCTTGCATTGCTGAAAATTGGTGATTTAGTAGTGGGTCAATAAAAAAGGCAGGCTCTGAATAAAGGAAGGAAACTCACTTTCTCACAACAAAGGGTGGGTTTTTTCCCCTCCTCTTTTCCAAGACTTGTTTTTGTCCAGTTATGAGGGCACAGTTGCAACATAAGAAGGTCTCCATAGCACTTTAAACTATGTTGTAACAGGAGAAAGGGCAAAGTCTACTGCAACTAGGTCCCCCAGCTTGCTTGTTTGCACTATTAAGCATTAGGCAGGTAAGTTATGTTTTCAGTTGTACTGATTAAGCATTTCTGAGAAGGATCTAACTGCACATTTGAACTGAGAGCTGTTCATGCCCAGTTAGTTGTTGTGACAGCAATCAGAAACAACCCAGTATGCAAAGCTTTGAGGATGTCAAAAGATGCTCAGGGATGTCAAACCTCACATTGCTGGCTTCACAGCTAAGCTGGAAAGAACTTCGTTTTTATTACTGTATACATCATTAAGAATATGCCAAAATGAAGCCAATCCGACCTTAATTCAGGAGGCCAGGATCTATATCCGCTATCCTGGGAAGCCATCTAGTGGCAAAAACTGGAATTACTGAAAAATGACCACATCGACGGTTACTAAAGCACCACTGCAATGGAAGTGTATGAGTCTAAGCATCTATACATCAGTAGCCAAGTTATATTACACAACCAGTAGAAGTGAGTTAGGAAGCTGAATCCCTTTGAAAATAAATTCAATTTTATGCTTTGGAATCAAATAGATGTTTTTGAAAACAGGCATTGTTCAAAGTGGCCATACAGTAACAGAGTGTTCAGGGGTTATTTGTTTGCAAAAAGAAGAGCAAACGAGTTTCTGGTGCCATCCACATTCAAAACCTGTAACGCACATAGTTTTTTTAATACAAGATATGGAAAATATCTAAATCCTTGAATTTCAGCTCTGTTAAAAGTTCCACAAAAGTCTTCAGAAAAAAATAAAATAAAATTTAGAGAGAAACTTGCAGAGTTCTTACCTTTCAGTGCTCATATGAAGTAAGCCATATGACTATCACTGCATCATCGTAAAGTGTCAGGAGAGAAGCTTTTGGAGAGAAGAAGATGAAGCAGCATTCTGACTGGAAACTGTAAGTCCGTCCATATTGTCAGAATCAGGCGGTATTCCCTAACTTAGCTGCATCTGAAACAACCAGAGCTCAGAGAATTTCCATTGCCGCTTGGCAGTGTTTAGCACCTCTGTGTGTTTTTACAGTAATACCTTTAGAAATGGAGCTAGGGGAGGCACCTGGCATTACAATTTTCCTCTCAGTCCAAAAAATCTGAAGGGGAGAGAGAAATTACACAGAGAGCCTAGTGTCTGGTTTAAACAAGAATGACTCAGTGTCTGGACTGGTAACAAATATAACAACTTTCTGTTACAGAAATAAGGAGCAGTGTTAAAAATGAAAGGATATGAAGTTCATCAAAGTAAATTTGAGTTTCTGATTCCTGACTTCAGGCTCTTTACGCATAAATCACCACAGGCACGTTTAAAATAGAAAAGTCAGCAATATTACACAGCTAACCTGTTTAGATTATAACCAAAATTAATTATTAATTTAAAACATTCGCAGGTCCTTTCAAGCCAGTAGGAATGGAATAATCTTGTGAATATTGATTTCACGTATCTGTTTCCAGCTTGAATAATATCCTAAAATGTATTGGAAGTGGGTTTTTTCATCATTATAATTTCAGTTTATTGATTTACATAAGAAGTTGCTACCAAATTTGGAGTGGGAGTAAAAAGATAGTTCTAGGTATTTAAAATTTTCTAAACATGCTCTTTAAATTTCATGAAAGTATGAACCACTTCGCTGCAGAATTAATTTTGCATTTTGGATAGTGGCACGGTACTGAACTATTTGTTTCCTATACAGACACACACAACGAAGTATAAACTGCAAAAAAAAAACCCCAAAAACTTGGTTTAAGCCATTTTCATGGCACTTCAGACTATGTTTTATTCCGGTCTGCAATAAGAGCAAGAAAGTAGTCAAGTAATACAACTCAGTAGTAACTCATTCAGTTTTGGCTTCCTCTTGTCTGTTTAAATTTCTGGGTTTGTACTTCTTGACAGAAGTGTAAAGGAAGATAGCTTTAATATGGTTTTACGAATCTATTCTGAATTAACAGGCTTAAATTTAGATCATCCCTGAATGACCCATTCCTGGGACCGTAGCTCAAAAGATGTGTTTCTGCTTTCTGAATATTTAACCACAACAGTGCCTAACTGTAATAGTCCAGCTTAAAACTAAACCTGTTGTTCATGTTTAGGCTAGCCAATGTAAAGGCAGATTATTAGGAAGGCCTATAGTAACTAGAACCCAGCTTTTGGATTGTAGTTAGTGCAGATTTACTCATACTCTCAATGACAGTCACAGAAACCTCCTTTTTCTTACTTGCCCTGTCTTGAAGAAATAAACAACACTGAAAAAGCAACTTCTACCTCCAAAACAAGCTGATACACTCTATACACATCACTTGCATTGCAAAGGTCCATTTTTGCAGCACAATGTTACATGGATCTATGACGAGGCTTAGATCTTGCTGTTGCACCTACATCTATTGGCAGAACTCTAAATTTCTTCATAGAACCTTTGCAGCCAAGTTCCTAGCAAACCTGGAAGTCTGTTCATGCAAAAGGAGTTGCTAAACCGCAAGAACTTTTGAAAGGAAAAGGAGCTGGAAATTAAAAAGCATGCTCAAGGCAAGTCTGAAAGCCATTTGGGCTAACAATTCTGCGTTTTCAACTCAAAAAACCCCACCCAAATATATACGGTAGATTGGTAAGCAGATGTGAAAAAACTGAGAACACAGAACAGCACTGTTACACAATGGAAAGTCTGTGTTACTAGCGGGTCAAGTAATACCAGTTTTTTTTACATCGGTGCAGGGTTCTTGACCATGGACAATCGATCACAATCGCAGATTAAAACTAACCTCCTTTAAAAAAGGAAAACCTCTTGCCAAGCTGATCTGGTTTGTGTTACATGAAGTACTGCTGTCAGATTTGGATAAATCAAGAGCTAAATTTTTGTGCTTCTTGATTTCATTCTTCCCTTGAGTTCACATTTTCCATTTGAAACGCGTCCCAGTGGTTCTATGATTTCACACTGTCCTTCTATATGCTATGAAGTATTAAGGGTCTGACACTGTTGCCTTGTAAGTGGAGTTTTGCCATGGACTAAGCTCAAAGGGACCAGGTTTCTGTTTAACTTCCAGCCTTGACAGAAAACAGCCTGTGTCCAGCCTTGTGTGACAAGCTACATTTGGATGTCTGACTGCTTTCCCAGGGTCTCACAACAAATCAGTATCATGAATAAAGATATAACAAAGGTCCTACTGAGTAATTCTAAACTCTAGATGACATCCCTTTCTAGATTCAATATTTATAAAAATAGTTGTCTTTATAAGCAGAAGTACACTGTTTTCAAAGTGCGTGAAGGTGCTACCTGGAATTCAAACAAAGGGAGGCCACATCAAGAATGGGGTATTTCAATTGCTTAAGTCATTTTAGTACACATTAGTTTTGTTACTTGTACTACCTGCCCTTCTTTTTTCTCACCTATCTTTAATTGGAAGCCAAAGCTGTCTCAATCTGTTGATTTGCTTCTTCATACTGGAAGAGAGAACAGTGAAAAAATACCACATGTAAACAAGAAAGAAGGGACTACATTTTGTTAAACTGATTGACTCATCTTACATTCTCTTTAGTACATTTACCTCACTTTTACGCTAGTAAATATTTACCATTCCTTCTGACTAATTCCTCAGTCCTGACAAAACTTCTAAGACACACAAGGAACTAGGAGAATTAAGTCCATAAGGCCCTCAAAATTAGAGAAGCTTATTGTTTCAAGAATCTGAACTGAAATCCTGCTAAACCAACATGATACGGAATTTGACGGAAACAGAACAGTAGGCTGATGCCTGTAATAAGTTTGCACTGGAAGCTTGTAAACTAACTTAGGAAAAAATCTCTAGATAACATGTTCCCTGAATCCTTTCTAACAATGTCTTTTTAAAAGAATTCATTACATGCAGCTATAATTTCTTTTCAGAGCTAGTGCTTCACTAGTACTGACAGAGGTGAAATAATTCAAGTCCTCTAACTGTCACAAGCTTCTTCAAACTTGACAATTCTGGAAAGGAAGCCAAAAAGAGGAGGAATGTTAGGAAGAGAATGCTGTTATCAAGCCTTTTTGGTTGGAAGGCTAGGATGGATCAGCTTTAGGTGTATGAATTGTTGTGGGAGACTAAGATCACATTATAAATCAAAGATGGGAAAATAATTTATCTGGAAAGATTCAGCTGAGCTAAGAGAAGGCACAGAGGGATGCCGGGTTCTTCATTCAGACAGAACCCACAGCATTTTTGATGATGGTCTGAGCATGGATAAGGTTTGGATTTTTAGTAATTTATCTGGATATTTCTAGAACTTTACTCACAATTAGCAGAAAGTCAATTTACTCATTCTTGCTGAATCACTGCCATTACCCCTACGAATTGGTATCACTAACCTTTTTAAGGGAAGAGCAGTTCTGGAGGAGAACATTGGAGCAAATGGGGTAAACAACACAGGGCTTCCAAAGGCCAACTGATCATTTAACTCATTTATGGGGACTGCTGCCTTTTTAAAAGTTATTTTATCTTTCCTGACATGCACAATGGCACAGGGCAGATTCTTTGGAGGAAGAAAGATCCATTATAACAGTAACATGCGTAAATCCAGATGTCTCCTAGAAGCTCACCTGTTATAATAATTAACAGAGCTGCTTTTTCAGAACACCCATCCCTGCCCTCCAATTAAACTTTGTCCAACACTATTTGATCAAAAAAAAAATCCCCTAAACCAGCCAACCAACCTCAAAGTCCAATAACCCATCTTCATAGAACTCCTACGTCCCCTCCAGTCTCTCGTTAGATGTTTGGTTGCTGGTCTGAAAGTCTTGATATCATGGGGAAAAAAACATGTATATTGAGAGCTCCTAAGTGATTTGGCAGCAGGTAATTGGTATTTTGACATCCAACTTTTAAGACATCATCTCCTCAGATGATAATATCAGTGGGGTGTTTAAATCCACCACAAAGAGAATTAAAAATTAATAGAGAAGAAATGTCTTTGAAGTTTCATTTGTCGTATTTAAAAGAATGTTTATATGGGGACATTCAGAACTTAAAACCCATTAATTTTAGGATGGATTAGTAAAACTCATTAGTCCCCAACCTAGATATTCCTTCTCAGAACGTAAAAGTTGCCTTAATTTTTCCTTTAATTTATGCTGTTGTTTTTTTTTTTTTTTAACATTCAAGTTAGCGTACCCCCACAGGTCTGGATGGAGTAAGAAGTTGGGAGGGGCTCAGTTAAGCGTCCTGCACCTCACAGTGATGGAAGAGATCAATTATACCCTAGCCTAGTCAAATAATTTGAGTCAGTATTAGAAAGATGCCTACTATGATCACAAGTTCCAGGCCTGCTGAGTTAAACCAAGAGCTCCATGTTACAACTTGCAGGGCTTTTGTGGTCTTCTTACCCTTAATACCTATTTATTTATTTTCATTTTAAACCACATAATTCAACCAGTTGTACTTGCTGACTTCCACTGAAGTTAACAATTAGACCTATTCTCTTAAGAATCCAGGCTGGTCACTCTTATCATCTGGTACTTTGCATCTTATGACTCATGTTGTTTATTCTCATTTCACACAGCTACATATTTGTTTACCCTATTGACTAAGTCACATTAAATTTTCTCGCTCTTTCCTATAATGCTTATTTTGCATAAATAAATTTGGAATATAAATGAGGATTGCCTGGATGTAAGTCTTCTGCGTATTCACTTTGACCATGCCAAATAAAGTTGCAATAGCCGGGTGTTTGTATGCTTCTAGCATCTGGCAGCCTTATCTGTAGGAGGAGGGTGGAGGAATTTTGGTATGAAAACTACTTCTCTGTGGAGTCAGTCTGGAGGATATAAATATTGACAGAATCGTATCAAACAGTTCTCTAATAAATTATTCCCACCAAGGAAAAATGGAATCCTTTTATGCTCTGGCTTTAATAGCAGGAATTCTAGTTGCTTTTGTATTACTGGTTTTAATTGCAACTTATCATAATTCCTTCAAGGCAAAGATCCCTATTGATGTTGACCAGCCAGCAAAGCTCCGCTTGTATCATTGCGTATATACTCTGATGGAAATTATGGTAAGTTTATCATGCGCTGTGATATTGTGATTTTCAGGAAAGGAAAAACTTGAGTAGAACTATGAAGATATGCATCTAAACAGCGCGTATTAACTCTGTTAACAGAGTTTAAAACCATTGCCCCTTGTCTAATAGTAATAATGATCATAATGATTCCCTATTTTCCTTACAGATCAACAATCTCCCTAAATGTATGAACTTTACAGTGTGTTCTGATGATCAAAAGTCTAGATTATTTTTATCCTAGAGAAAATTTGGGTAGCTCACTAAATAGGCAAGGGGCCCACACTCAGTCATGGTAATATGTCATAAAAAAATAAGAGACAATATTGCTTCAAGTATTCTAAGATGTTAATTACATTACCAACATTTGTTCTTCAGGAAGTCATGAAAGAATATGCTTGTACATAGCCAGAAAATCTGATTCAGTGGTTGCATCTGTTGGGTAAGTGAGCTCCACCCAGTGTTACTCCCAGCATTAGATAGTTCCGCTGCTTTTCCCCCTATCTCCCCACCCCCTGAACAATGCCCATTCTGTACTTACATTTCTCTGAATATAAGAAAAGAAACTGAGCTTGAGTGTTGTCTACTATGTTCTTCGTATGTGTGAGCAAGCATGTGCCATGAAATGACAATGAGGAATACCTCGTACTGGTTTACAAAGTTACAGAAGTAATACATATGCCAGCTATTTTCAGAAGAACAAAGATTTGATCATTTTACATTGTTACCACCATAAAAATCATTGCCTTGGTTTGATAATAAGGAATTATGTTTTCCCAATTTCAGGTTTTAATATTTAGGGAGCTTTGGGGATGATTTTAAAGAGTAAATAAGAAGTCTAAAATTGAGGTTTGTTTTTTTTTAAATGCATGGACCACTGCTTCCATTTAAAGATGCTTTGCTTGTGGGAAATAGCTGATGGTTCCAACAAATTCTTCCATGACAAAATTCATTACTAAAAAATTTTATTAAGTCGGCAGGGATTGGTTTTGAGAATGAATGGCATATTCCGTATCCCATCTGGGTAAGTCACTATGTGTTTAAAGTGACTGAAACAAGATATTGATATCCTTTTATTCCCTGGTTATTAGGATATTTACTGCATGAATCCATTGAATTTATGTCCTGGTTTCAGCTTAGTTCATTTTCTTCCTAGTAGCTGGCATAGTGCTGTGTTTTGGATTTAGTATGAGAACAATGCTGATAACACGCTGATGTTTTAGTTGTTGCTCAGTAGTGTTTAGTCTAGTCAAGGACTTTCCAGCTTCCCATGCTCTGCCAGGTGCACAAGAAGCTGGGAGGGGGCACAGCCAGGCCAGCTGACCCCAGCTGGCCCCAGGGCTATTCCATACCATACGGCATCACGGCAGTATAGAAACTGGGGGAGTGGGCCGGGGGGCAGCGATCGCTGCTCGGGGACGGGCTGGGCATCGGTCAGTGGGGGGTGAGCAATTGCGTTGTGCATCACTTGCTTTGTATATTCTTTTATCATTATTATCATTATTATTATTATTTTCTCTTTCTCTGCTGTCCTATTAAACTGCCTTTATCTCAACCCACGGGTTTTAGGGTTTTTTTTCGGTTCTCTCTCCCATCCCGCCAGGGCGGGGGGAGGGTGAGCGAGTGGCTGTGTGGTGCTTGGTTGCCCATCGGGGTTAAACCACAACAATTAATTTCAAAGAATAGTGAAAAACCAGAAAAGCAGAAGCAGTGTGCCTCAGCAAACAATGAAGGGTTAAGAGAGAATGCCTGCACTGTCACCTTTGTAATCTTTATCTTTACCTTACTAAATTTAATCTTCTCCAGAAAGCCCCAAGACCACAAATATGGAGAATAAAGAACCAGGGCTATTAAAAATGTAGCCTCAAAGTAGTCTTATATGTTATTGGAATTAAATTATAACAACTTGACTGGGTATTTGACTGTTATGCCTGCCTTGCCTTTCATCATATGAAAGCAAGTTGTTAGCTAAGAAATAAACAAAGAGATTGTTACTTTAACATTGCTCTGTAGTTCACTTGTTCCAATTAATAAAATAAATGAAAGAATTGTCTACAGGAAGCTATTTTGTCACCACAGTACATTTCCTGTATGGTGGTTTATAATATAAATTATTATTCTTTTTATACTAAAATGTAATAATAATATACAATGCTGTGCTGATATATAATACTACAATAATCCGTGTCCCCAGTGTAAAATTCTCAGGAGCCAGAACTTGGTTGGATCTTGTGGGTAAGCAGGACTGACTCAGAGCTATAGATACGTGCACTGCCAGTCCAAATGAGAGAACTGCAGACTTCCCTGCTGGCATGAACTTTGATTCCCAGGCAGGTGCACTCAGGTCAGGAACTGAGTGCACGTGTGGCTTTGTATAATGTGGGTGATTGGACTGCACTACTCAAGCCCTCATGCTCTTAAATTATGTGAGAATAAACCTCAATGATTAAACCTCTCTGTATTTTGACAGAAATGGGAGGGGAAGCTTCTGGTTTGCTTCAGCATGCAAAACTTTAAACTACATAAGTAATACTGGTTTTGGTGAGTTTTTGCAAAATGTATCCATGGATACGTTTAAGATGACACATTCAAGCACTTTACAAATATATGAATTTGTAGTAACTGCTGTCTTTTGCACATTTCGGGTATCATTTATCCCCTGAGCATCGGTATCCAGCCCAAACTTTGGACTGTCTTGCTGCTGCTGCACGCTTTTTGAAGACTGCAGAAGACTACGGGGTGGGTCCTGATCAGATTATTGTTTGTGGGGATAGTGCAGGGGGCACTTTTACTGCTACCGTTTGCCAAGAAAATAAAGTGACCTGGTACCACATGGAAGAAGGCTTCCAACTGTGCACTCGGATTTTTTGGTTATGGTATTTTCTCTTTTCAATCATCAAGTAAAATGGCGAACCACACTGTAATCTTTATAAAAGGCTATTAAAATATTTTGTTGAAAACAGTGAACTGGTGTGCAGATGGAGCGTATTTCAATGAACTACTTACTAGCTATTTGTACATTAAAATCTAGGCAAGAAATAATAAGTTAAGGTTAGCATGGTCTGCTGAATTCTGGTTTTCAATTGCTCTTACTTGGGAACATGATGTATTTTTCATCTTTTTTTTTTTTTAATCCATTAATTGGTATGCTTGTTTTACTGTTCTCTTCCTACATTGCAAGAATTTTTGTTCTCTTCTTACGTCAAAGAATAAAAACTCACCATAGCAAAATATATTTTAAAGCATGCAACAGATGAGTAACCAGCAATGTGCATATGCATATCCACATAATACACCCAAAATCAGCACGACAGCACAGATAAAATTCCCCCCCCCAGCACCTCTGGAGATTGAAGATACTTTCAGTACTTCTGCGATGAGTAGTAATCATCAAGTAGTAATCATCACACTGTGTATAGACAACCAGTAGCTTTGGACTTCATTGTAAAATCTAGAGGAGGGAATTGGGTGTACTTAAAACCTGATTTTAAAGAGAAATGGCTGACACAGAAGGGAGGTACAGAAATGTGAGCTGTACGAGGTGGCTACCTGTAAGTATCCAAGACTGGCAACACAGATAGATACAGTGAGGGAGAACCGCACAAACATAACTGAATGTCCTCTAAACCAGATTCTACACAGTTCCTTTCTGAGAAGCATTTGGTTGTATTCAGGGAAAACAGAGACATAGTGGTTTTTGCCTTTTTGTAGTCAGATAAACAATCAACTTCTTTACTCAGAATTTGGGGAGAAAGTAAGTAAACAGCATTGAAACTGCCAAAATAATTCCTGCAAATATCTAAAACACAAAGGAAAAAAAAAATCGGCTCAACTGTTACACTGCCTATTAGGGCAGATCCACCTTTGCTAAACACAGATGCCAAAGTAATTGCCGTCGTATATCAAAACAGCTGCCACGCAACGCCTAGGAATTGTAAAATATTTCATCATTGTTATGCAACCGCCTTGCACTTGCACACGCAAGCGTGGAAAGAGGTTAGTACATATCTTCATTTTCTGTCCGTCAAACTGTGAGTAGGAAGAAAATGGTGGGTTAAATTCTTCACATTGTCACCATATTAATTAAATATCATAGCAAGTTAGCAGTTACAAATCTCTGGAGCAACAAGTTGTTACTTGTTAATTTTTGTTCTCCAGTGTGTCTCAGCAAAATGAAATTATGTTTCTTCATGCTCTGTTTACAAAACAGATATTTTGTTCCATTTTTCCTATTGCAGGCATTAGCAATTTACTCTTCAAGCAAATAAATTCTTCCAGGAGTACACAATATGATAAAGTTCTAAATGTTCCACTGTTTGAGGATTACAGGATTTGCCTTGGGTATACAACCCGATGTGAAATTGGGGATTCATTTTAGTTTCTGATCTCAAGATGAAGGTTGGCTTACCAGCTGACACGTTGGTAGCTGAAGCTAGACCAGCAGAGGTGTGATCTGCTGTAAAAGCTGTGCAAAAAGCTGGATAATATTTGAGCAGTTAATCCTTATCTGTTCTGCCACAGCTGTACATGAGCAAACTGGCTTAAAGTTAGTTTGGCTATGACTTCATGAATTTCAGTCAAACCTGTGAGGGTCATCAGGCTTATCTTTATTAAAGATAATTTTTATTCATGTATTGCTCTGCTTTGCATATTCTCTACCAGGCTTGTTCTTTTGATGATTCTTTGCAGGTACAGGGATGGTTGGAAGCGCCAGAACTAAGGATGTCCGTACAATTTCATTTTGTATATTTTAAGTTCTGAGATAATCACATATGATCACATACTATTTTACACACATCCCATTCGCTGCAGCGTGTATTACACTCCTTGTCAGTTCAGCAATCCAACACTTGTTTTCTTTTCATTATTCAATCTCTGGACTCATGCCTCATTTATGGGTCAATGTCCAAACTCTACACTGATCTACTCCTGAGATTCTTCCATGGTCCTTTATCTGCAGGTCTTAATTTACTACAACCATTAATAAATTTATCTTTATAATACGCCAGCAGAATTATTAGCTCTCTTGAACACATGCATTTTAATCTGTTGACAGCTATAACCATGGCAGTGCAGATGGATAATTAGAGAACAGCGAGTGCGGAAACAATGTATTCCTTTTTTAGTAGAAACTCCCATATTTTCTAAAAATTTAGAAAGTCACAAGATCTAATTGTCTCCATGGAACTTCCTGCCCTCTAATTTATTTTAATTAATTACAGATCTGCTATGTGTCTTGCATTGCTAAGGCAGAATGTTTGTTCGTTTGAAGACATTTTATAGTTTCCAAAGTGTGGAATTAGTTTTCAAAATTATCACTCATTTAAAGATTTTTCTTTTTTTCTAGGGAAGATACAAAATTATTTTTACTAGCCTCTTTACAGAGATGTTTCCTGACAGTATGTTCACCTCACTGTCAGCACATTCAACAAGCTACAGTCAAGTACCTGAAACACAACCAAGCACATGCTTGCAGTGCACCTACAGAATTACGGTCACCAATGTCTTTCCACAAGGAATTATGCATACAGAGAAACAGTCATAGATACAAGCATGCACACACAAGTTATTGCACAAAATAAGCCACTAACAGATCTTGTCAATGCTTTGCATACACATTTACGGCTAGTGGCAGTCAGAGCATGTTGGTGACGCCTTGACTAGGCTAGTTCAGTTTTCAAGTTCAGGCTTCAAGCACCAGATGGCTCCCACGCTCTGCAGAACTCAAAAGGAGCCTCTTGGGTCAAGCAGCCACCTCCTCTTGGAACGTTCCCCAGTATCCCAGTACAGGGATCCATTCATGCTTGGTGCCTCCGAATCTAAGCAGGTGAGTACCTAGTTGCCTCCTAATCAGCACCATGATTCAGAGCCAGGCAGGAGAGTCCTTGAGACTCCCTGAAGACTACCTTACAACTGCCTCAGTTGCTCTCCCCTAGCATGTGCAGCAACACAACAGAGAAAAAGCTTAAGGATGCCAGCCCAGTACTGACAAGAGTTCAGGCACTGACATTTAGCTCTTCACTGGAAATTAATATGAAAAGGGGTTCCTGAGGTAGGAGAAAATGGGATTTTGGCCTCAGGGGACAGTTCCTCTGGCCTATCCTACAGGAGCAAGAGATAAGGTTAAAAAATCAGAAGCCAGAGAGAGCATGCATTCAAAAGATTTTTTAGGGAATGGTTCTCCATCCTGGGACTCAAGCAAACTTGTAAATTCCCGAGGCTATGCTTATAAAACATTAAGTATTACTCCGTGTACCTGCAATGCCCAAAGAAAAGAACAGTTTATTACACTGATGCTACAAATGATAAATCCAGCACTGGTTCTGTGGTGATGGGCACAGACTCAAAAAATATTAGCTACAAATAGAAAAACTGCTCATGTAAGCCTCTCCCATGACTAACTTTTATTGTCTGTTTAATTGTATAGTTTAATTGCCATGTTTTCATCTTCCTATTGACATTTATAAAGCTGGATGATAGGATATGAAAAGAATTGCTAGTCCTCCGCCTTTACCTTCAGAAATACTTCAAAATTCAGAGGGGGAAGGAAGCCACAGCTGGTTCTTCCATTTGGCTCCTAACACTACGGTGAGATGGAACTCCTCCTAGTGATTTTTCTTGCTGTTTTGACTGCCTTTGTGGCAGTGGTATTCTATTATGAACACCCCAAGGCAGAAATCCCTCATGGATTTAGTCAGCGCCAAAAGCTTTACGTTTTTCATTACGTCTTGAACTTTGCATTTGGTCTGGTAAGTAAAACTTGATTAAAGCTGGAGTTTTTAATTTAATTTCTGATAGAGGGGTAATGGATTGATGAGGGCTTTTTTAGAATCAATGTTTAAATACATTGCAAACATGCAACTGGATTAATTTGGTGATGCGAGTACCACCGCAGATACCTTCAGCTCAGCTGGGTATAGAAGACTCCACTGCTTGCTGTACGGCACCAAAGGTAACAATATGGAAAAAATAAACTTTTGCAGAGTGTGTAATCCCCAGTTTTTTCCTGATGGCCTATGTTTTAGCTTTTTAATCCTGTTGCCTCAATGCAGTGCTGGAAGGCTTAAGAAGCTTACTGCACTGTGGAACCGCTGCTCTGCATAACGCAGTGCTTATTTAGAGAATGAGCAACTAAATGATGTCCGTGATGTCAGTTCTCTCCTACAACTGTATCACCCTACTTCTGAGCTGTCTGAAGGACAGCTGCCACATTCACCATCTTTTGCCTTTCAATATGTCTATATGACTTTCTTTTTTGAGACAGTACACCTAACATTAAAGCTGTCTTTCTGTGTCATTGTTTTTGGAACGTTTTTTGATCCTCCCTTGTTTTTCATCCTTGTTTCTCTTCTAAACTACAACATGACTTCCACTTGTCTTTCTGTTTCATCAATTATCCTTTCCTGAATTAATTGTTGCCTCTGTCATTTTAAAAATACTTCTTCTGTGATACCTAAAGCAAGCTTCTTTTCTTTTGGTTGTTTAAATTGTGGAAAAAACCTTCAGTTTCTTTGGCTTGTGCATTACATTTCACTTCAATTCCATGCACTAATATTATTATTTCTTCCTCCCTTTCCCCGCTACATTGCTTATTAAATTTTGTTTGAAGTCAGCCAGTAAGCTCCTAAGAACCTGACTTAACATGCTTCTTGTGATGTACCCCACCCGGGCCTGCACACTGCTACGATAGTAAAGTGATGCAATAAAATAGGATAGTAATAGAAGTCAAATTAAATTTTCTTACATCTACTATACAATGTGTGGACTTCCACATTTTCATATCACTATATGAATATTCTTTATCCATCAGATAAAGTTTTATCTTTGTGTAATTCATATGTAAAAAGCTAAACTGCAGAATTTAGAAACTTACTGGTGATTAATGTAGTTTTTAACTTCTGATCTTATCATTTTGTATCATAGACTCATAGAATTGTTAAGGTTGGAAAAGACCTTTGCGATCTTGTAGTCCAACCATCAACCCAAC
>VZTL01023586.1:1103-30504 GCA_013400535.1 Scopus umbretta | reverse complement strand
CTATCCCAGTCAAAACAAGCACATCTACCTTTATAATGAAATTCACAATGTATTAGGTCTCACACCCCTAGGGACATATACGAGTCTAGAATGACAGCGGCTGGGGCTCTTTTTTGTTTACGTTGCATTGCATAGAATTCTGCTCCTTCCTCAGGGCCTACAGGTAGCTGTTAAAGTAAAACGAGATCCATCCACAGGACCTGCTCAGAATTCATCTTTATATCCAATATGCTGTGCATTGAAAAAAATATCAACAGTGTGAATGCCCTCTACTGCTCTATGTTGCAAATATGTAGATGCAATAGTTCAGCTTTTAGCAACACTGTTTTGTTTTGCATTTCCTTCTTTTCTATTTATACTTTCCTCTCAGCTGACGAGCAAATTATCTGGAACACCAGTATTGGGACAATATTAAGGATGACTCTAGGTTTGAGCTCAGCATGTACCTTTACTTCCAGAATAAGTATTTCTGATAATCCTCAGATGTTATGATAACAATTAAAGCTTTTCTTACATATACGAAAAGCAAGTTGGTGAAATTTCCCGGTCAGGGTCTTTTTTGTTTGTTTGGATTTTGCTTTCTTCTGATTACTCATTTAGTTTTGTATAAGAGATTGCAGAGCAAACTACACTATACTATACTCACCAAACAATCACCTTTACATATTTTAATTATACCTGGTTCCCATCGTGAATAAAGACATGAATACAACCCTGTAACCAGCAAACAGAGGGCTCACCACAAACTGATCCTACTGTTAAAATGGGGAGGAAAGCAAGAACATATTATTACAATACTGTCTCCATGACAGTCATTACACGTCATAGGTGTGGAAAAAATCATTACGATTGGGAAAAGGATTTCAGGAATTTTTGCAGAAATCTATTAGATTATCAGTTCCCCTGTATAACAGTGGTAAGGAAAAAAAAAAAAAATAAAAAAAAAGAGAGTCTATAGTGTTGCAGAATGATACAGTTAAAATGTTATTCTTTGTTCATCAGGCACATAATTTGGACTGTAAATTTTATATAAACAGTTGTACTCAATATCCAAACCTGAACTGTCTGGTCTTGATTAGCTCTGATGAGTCACACAAGATTCATAGTAGCTGATCCTTGTTAAGCTTTCACCTATCTAAGCCAAAGCAGTCAAAGTGTTCCAAGCAGCTTTCAAAGTTTGTTCGTATATATGAAGTATTTTAGGGAGCCTGTTTTAAATAATTCATTGGAAACAAGTTTCTTTTAAGTTTGTGAGCTTCAATTTTCTTTTAAAAACAATGTTCAGATAATTCTAGTACTTATTTATTGGAATGTATTTTGGTTTAGCTTAAGATCCATGCCTGCTTTTTGGGTTTAGAAAAAAGATTATGTAGAAGGAACATAAAATTAAGACACAGCAAATTAAACTGGCTTAAAACACACTTCAATTTTGATCAAATCTGTGTGTAAGAAGATGGAGTCTGGAATAACCAAAGGGCAATTTAAAACACTTGAAATTGAACCATTATAGGAGCAATTATCCTAACTAAAGGTTTATGTTTTCATATCCAGAGTTCAAAGGGAATGTAATGTGAAGTACCCTTTGTTACCTCTGTAAGGGGGAATAAAAGGTCCATTACAGGCCTTATAGCAATATGGCATTGGGCTTAAAGCTTCCAAGCACCATGAATAATGGTTGAAATTCTTTCATGCAGGTAAGTTTTCATGCTCAAGTCTCTTAGGTTCTGTTGCCATTTGTTTAATAATAAAATGATCGCTGTACTTTTACATCCCTGGTTCATCAGTTCATAGAAACAAGAAGAATCACATTCTGCTCTACACAAGCATCAGCTGAGTCTCTACAGATATTTTTGGAAATAACTTAGGTAACTGTTCTTTTAAAAAGCCATATATCTAAGGGTAGGGTCTAAAGACAGCAGATACCCAGTGGTATCTGGTGAATGGACAAGAGGCAATGAGAAAAAACTGAAATACAGGAAATTCCATTTAAACATAAAAAAAATGTTTCACTCTGAGGGTGGTCAAACACTGGAACAGGTCTCCCAGAGAGATTGTAGAATCTCCATCCCTGGAGACAGTCAAAACCTGGCTGGACACAGCCCTGAGCTGCCTGCTTTAGCTGATTGCTCTGATCAGGGGACTGGATGAGGCAATCTCCAGAGGCGCCTTCCTGCTAGCTCTGTTCTTTTAAATCTGAAGAGCTTGACATTTGAGTAGTACTGCTGGACAAACTGCCATATGAACATATCCTCTCCACTGACAATTTCATTACATATTCATTTTAGATTTGCAATGCAGTGAGTTCCTGGAAGTCTCCAAGAAGGAAAACTTGAAAAATTGAGGAGTTTCCTTGTAGACAGCCCAGGAATTAAGTTCTCACCCCATTTGTCCCCCTACAATGAGAACTGTTGTAGAGCCTGGTGAAGCAGGCTGGTTTGTGGTAGATGACACTAGGGGTAAAGCCTGCAATGTACCACTGAGCAGGCTATTTAGAATGCACCTCTGAGGTCAGGGAAGCCACATGACCAGTCCTAAGCTTCTCCACATGCTGAAACCCTTCCATCCTTCAGCAGTCTGCGTCCAATATGATCAACTCTTCCTTTCTGAAAACAGGCCCTCAATACAGGAGATGGCAGGGGTGGCTGCAAATCACCCGATTCCTCCAGCCTGTGCGATCCTCTTTTAGGTTGACATGTGCTTTTTCTTATATGGAGGGAGGTCACAGAAAGAGTTTTGTGCATCTGAGGACGTTAAGATGTGTACAAGGGTTTTAAACTCCATGGTATTTCTATTGCAACAGACTGTATTTTCCAGATAGTCTGTAATCATTGCCACGGACAATTATATAGTAACATGTTTGTTAAAATAACTATTATTTACTTTATAAACCGCAATGACTCATTTAAAACTCTTGCTATTTATTATGTCAGAAGATATTTACTCATTTCCTAGAGGACCCCTGCCATACTTAACTGTAGCTTTTCTGTGAGTCATTATGCTCATTCCAGCATCTGCAGTCCTTAGAAATGTTTACTTCACCAGTCTGTAAATTGGTAAGGCTATAATGTATAAAACAAATGAAGAAAAACTCTCTGTTCTGGAACATAACTTTCTTTAGTATAGTAGGTGCCTTTGAAATTCCTTTTTAATGTTTATGCATGGTCACTTATTTTTAATCTGATTCAACTACAACTCAGCTATAAAGCTAAAGAGCAGAGTAAGTTAGTTTAATTTTTAAAAAAAAACTTTTCACTAAGTTTAGGGCTGTTTATCTGAAAATAATTTTAAAATATTCAAGCATAAAATATTTAACCGTGAAGCTTCCTTTTTTCCATTTAACTGATACCAAACTGCCGCTAGATTTAATTTTCTGGTAATGACAAAAGGAACATCTCTCACTTCTGTTTGGTTTGTGTATTAGGTTCATCTTCTGATTTGTATCCTCCTTTCCATGACACTTATCAACACTTATGAACTGCAATGGTTAGATAAAGGGTAAATGCAAGACATCTGACTGACCTGTTGCACGCAGTTTCCATTTATATTTTCCTGATCCCAAGCCATAGCACTGGCCCATACTCAAGTAAGGACAGCTTTATCAGTTCTCAGTGGTTCCAAAGGGCTAACTGACATAATCTGAATACAGCCCTCCACAGACATAGGTCCTCAGCCACAGCTTTTACTCTGAGGTCGTTAAGAGTAATGACAACAGATCTGTCTGGTTGCTCTTCTTTGCAGTACCTTGATGCTTCCCAGGTTTTACCTTTGCTGAAAGAACTGACTTTGAACTCAGTAAGCCCCATTTAGCACCTCCAGTTCTATGTCTAGTGTAAGACAAAAATGTTTTAGTCACACAAGGAGGTGAACGTGTTGTTGCAACCACATCAATACTTCTTACTGAATAGAAGAACTAATTAGCTTTAGTGCATGTTTTCTTTTGATGCTGGTCAGACTGTAGTTACTCTTGAATAGTAAGAACACCACAAACAATCTTCCATCTTTAATTTACTTTAATTTGCTGTCAAACATTGTTGTGGTTTAACCCTGATCAGCAACCAAGCACCACACAGCTGCTCGCTCACCCTCCCCCTACCCCAGTGGAATGGGGGAGAGAATCAGGGAGGGAAAAAAAAAAACCAAACCCTAAAACCCATGGGTTGAGATAAAGGCAGTTTAATAGGACAGCAGAGAAAAAGAAAATAACAATAATAACAACAGAATATACAAAACAAGTGATACACAATGCAATTGCTCACCAACCTATACCCAGCCTGGCCCCAAGCAGCAATCACTCCCTCCCCTGGCCAACTCCCCCAGTTTATATACTGAGCTTGACATCAGGTGGTATGGAATAGCCCTGATGGCTAATTGGGATCAGCTGTCCTGCCTGCATTCCCTCCCAGCTTCTTGTGCACCTGGCAGAGCATGGGAAGCTGAAAAGTTCTTGACTAGTGTAAACAGCTGAAACCAGGACAAACATTTTTGCATTTTAGGCATCATTCAGTTAGAATACGGGTTATTTACTTAGCTAATAGTCTTTCTAAGCTTAAGATTTCCAGTGTTTTAAGGATTTTCAAACATGACATATTCTGCACTGGAAGGCAGCAGCTGGAGCAAGGTTCTCTGTGGTCTGCACATCAACATGAATACACACAACACATACTAACCCACACATCCCACCTCTGCAACATGTGCCAACAATATCATCACAACTCAGGACCAATGCAAAGTTACTTGGTTCAGCTGTGTTTACAGGATGTGTTCTACCAAATTTACTTTCCATAATCAGTCTCTGAAATCCACCAAATTAATATTTGCTGTTTTCAGAAGCTGTTTCTGCAAAGGAACCTTGCCTGCAGAAATAATCACAGCTGGAACATAAATCTTATGTCTTTAGATATTCAGGACCTATAAAGATTGGCAAGTGCTAGCCCTCAATTGAATATGAAAATAAATAAAACAAAGTTTGGGAATGAAATATGCACCATAACTTGATTGGTTTATTTGCTGAAATACATTTATATTTTTAATTTTTCATTTCATAAACCATACAGCTCCAGGATAGCTGCTGAAAAGATACCTAGTGACAATCTCTGTACTGAGAAAGTCAAATTAATCAAAGTCTTATTGAGAAGAAAAACCCTCAAGACATCTTGTGATTTAAATCCAAACAAATCCACTCTTGTTTTCAAACACAAATAATTAAAAAGAAAGACTAAAAACTTTGTCAGGAGAATCAGATCTTTCTTACAGTGTAAAACATCATCTCTTGCGGCAGGTAATACTACACAAATCTTGGAAAGGAAAATTCAACAGTTCACCATGAATACTTAGGAAGACAAAAGGATGCGCAACACATCCCACCCTTCACCTTGCTAAACAGGTATTTAAGAACTGTTTGACCAAACAGACTTCCAACTCCACCCATCCTCTAAGGCCATAGGGACTGACATTACAATGACAACACACACATCCTTGGCAAAAAACCACCCCTCACCTCTGCAAAATCAGGAAGGTGGCTAGGGTTTGAACATAACTTCATGACAAACTCCACCCCTGGTCCTTGCTGGATGGGCTGTAGAACAAAAAAACAAGAAGGGTACAGAGTTTTGGTGGGGGTGGGGTGGGTGGCAGGTTGGTTTTGTCTGTTGCCAATCTGTTTGGAACTGGCTGTGACTAGCACAGGGTGGCCTCAGCCTCCTCCAGCACAGAGCACCCTGCAGTCCTCAGGGATCAGATGTCCATTGTTATTTAATGACACCTGCTCAAGATGCTCATAAAAGTTACTTCTGGAGATGGAGTAGCCATGTGCTGTATAAGAGCTCAGTTCTCCAACATCCCTTTCTCTTAAATCTCTGTTTGAACCCTTAGCTGTGGAGTGGGGCTTCTGCAGACAGAATTAGACGTTTTAAGAGCCTTCATGTTTGAGCTTCTGAGAAACAGACCAAAGCCAGTCACCATTTCTGATGGCACCTTCAGCAAAGAGGAGTTTCCTAAACTCTGTATGTACGTGCCTACTCACTACACGGGGCTTTAGAGGCTGCGTCATACCCTCTGTCACATATCTTGTGCCTATACTCACTTCAAAAGACCAAGGCTTCAAAGGTTTTTTTTTTTTTTTTCCAGCTTTGCTGGTAGCAGGCAGGGCTTTAAGGCAAGTCGCAGCAAGACATCAGCTTAAATGTGCAGTTGCTCTGTAATGACACAAAACCCGCATGCAGTCACAGCTCTCATTAAATGTTAGCAGTATGTTTAAAAGTCTGGTGTGAACTTTATATAAAGTTTATACTGATTATAATTTATTTTGTTAGCCTCATTCTCATTTATGTGTCTTCCATTTTACTTTACTTTGGAAGCATTAAGGGCTTTCTTAAAGCATGTGCAGGTCTATTTCCTTTCCACTTCAGCCGTCCTGCCAGAGGGAGCTGTATGAAATAGAAGGAGGCCTTAAGTGTTTTTAAGCAATGGTGTGGCAAAAGGCAAAGCATTTGGAGGCACTGCTAAAAATGTCAGAGCAAAGCATTGCGTTTTTCACTATTAATCTCCGTACCTACACCATCTGTTAGAAACAAAGATCAATCTTAATATCCCCAGGCCTGCTGTTCTCCCATTTTTTGCTCTTCATCCTCTTTAACTCCAGGTTTTAATTGCAGATGGGAGGATTATCATATCCAAATTAAGGCCTGTGTGAGCAGAACATAGGAAGAAACTCTAAATTAATTTAGACACAACCTTATATTAAAAAGGAAACCTTGGAACTGATGATTACTCATCCTAGAATTATTTAGTATTACTCAAGCTGGAACTGGAGATTATTATTCAGTTAGAAGTAACATAAGACATAATATTGACCAAGTATTGTTCCATACAACTTTGATGACATGTTCACATCAAGGACAGTTTGTGTCAAACTGGTCAAATACAGAAATTTGAAAAAAAAGCATCCACACAATGTTGTTATTCTCTAGTCAACTTTCTATAATACATGTTCTACAGAAAGAACCATCTGATATATGTCTACCAACCACAGTATGCATCCTGTGTGACGTATATCACAGGAAATCATATTATACTTTGGATGAATGGAAGTATGTTCTTTGTAACCTGCAATACACTGCAGAAGTGGCCTAAATTAAGCTTAGTCGCTTAAATTTTGCACCTTGCTTCTTTCTCCCATCTATCATTATCATTATCTCTTGCATGGGCTGCCTGATTCATGTAAGTGGCAAGAGGCATTACAGCAGTATTTGATAAATATTTCTATATCCATTTCTTGTGACAAACAGATATATGTGACAAATACATCTGACATCTAAAAATTAATAACAGTAAAAACAGGTTGCAGATGGAAGACCATCAAACAGAGTAACCAGAGTAACCTCCTTCTTTCTCCTTCTCTCAATCCAATGGAAGAGTGTCTGCTGTAGCCTTACATTTTGAGCAAATAGTATTAACTTAATGTTTAAGGGAACAATCCAGGACTTCCTGGAAGACAAGTCGTTCCCATTATTTTGAATGAGAACTGGAGCAGGCATTAAATATACAACTGCTAACTTCTGCTAATTTGAAGGGGTTTTTTATAAAAAAATATTTCCCCACAGTTTTACAGCTCATGTGATGTAATTCTCAGGGTATATTTGCACTAAATACCTTGCATGCTATCATTATAAAATTCATTGCTTGATAGTTCAAAACAATCTGCATTTTTGGGGGGGTGTATAGTTGACCTGTTAAGTAGCTGCAAAGAGCAGGAAGAAGCCACCAAGAGTTCCTGTGCAACCTCTGATATATGCAAAGCAAAGGCCAATATTCCCCTGCTTTGGAGAATCTTCTGGAGTGTTTGAAACTCCCACCTAGTGAACTCCTGTGAAAATGAGTCAACAGGGAGTTGTGGCATGCTGCTGCCCAGCTGGTGGTTCTGGGGCTGGTAACTCCCATCACCCTGTTTCTTGCTCAGCCAGTTGAATTCTTGGGGCATGGACCATCCCTGCATGGTGGCCCCTACATTCTTCTCCTCTTGGCATCCCCTTTTGATGGAGACAGAGTTTGGAGAAAGAGCCACAGGGGCCTTCCACTTATTCTACACCTTTTATGTCTCTTCACAGTGCCAACCTAGAGCGATGCTCAACAGGATCTTCTTTCCCTTCTGATTCCACCAAACCTGTTCCCTTGGCTGTGGTTTCACTGGATACTAGGTAGGGACAATGGGAATCTTGTTCATCCATTCATGCGTATCTCTAATTGGATGACAAGGCATTTGGATATTTATTTAACATATAATTTACACCTTCTTTTTCTGGGTTAAGTAACGTAGCCTGTCCACCTATCTAAAGCCAGTTGAATTTTTCAGCAGGTAAGATGATGCATCATGATTGCCAAATACCTCTTAGTCCCTACCTATTATTCCTCCTACCTCCCTTGCTTCTGATAAGCATCTGTTTCCCTAGGTCATGCAACCTACAAATGTAATTTATTTACAGCCAAATTAGTTTTATACAATAGTTTGTGCATGACTTGCAAAGATACAGTCAATATCCAGCGATGTGAATAAAGCCCTTCTGGAGAAGAGCTGAGCCACCTTTTCCTATCAGGTTTTCAAAAGCACAAGGTCAGAGCCCTCTACCTAGGGCCTGGTCCAGCACTCCTCCTATGCCTTTCTTATGTCTTGTGGGGACAGTGGAACGGCAGAAGAGAATCACCCTGCTGGGGCCTGGAATCCCCATGGAAGATATTTCTGGCAGGAATTTCTCCCTATTTTTATGCTTCAAGTGTCAGGAGCAGAACAACCCCACATGGAGTTCCTGTCACTGCAAGAGACACACAACTGGTGTCAGCATGACACTGTTGCTGGGCACCTGCCATGCCTGCAGGATGCTCCAGGAAAGGGCTCGTACCTGGATGCAGCCTCAGAGGCACCATGCATGCCTACAGATGGGGAGCACTATCATGTGATAGGACTGCTTTTATTCCATGGGCTCCAGGAAAATAATGCAGGAGGCTTCCCCATCCTGGTGTGTCTGCAGTGTTTATGCTGGGCCATGCTGGTGACCTGGGGTGATGGAGGATGGAAGAGGTGGGTAAGGTAAGTGCTGAGTCCTTTTACTCTTCTGGACAAGGCTCTCCCAAAGGGTGTTGAGGCCAATGGCTCCCTGATCACTGTGCACCTGTCCCCCTTCCCATTCTCTTCCTCCGCTTGTGTCCCACCCAAGAGCCCTGGCACGCTCTGGCTGAGGTCTAGACATCAGCCTCCAGGAATGGCCTGGGGCACTCATGCTGAGGTGGGAGCTTGCCTGCAGGGAGGAGCCCTGACAAAGATAGTCATTTTCCAGCCCAGAGCCAGGGATACATCCCAAGCTCCCTGGGGGCCCAGAACAAGCAATTTCCAGGATACTACTAAGTCTGGAGAGTCCTGCCCAGATCCAGCAGCCAGAGTAGAGGCACTGGGGGCATAAATGATCCCTCCACTTCCTACCTTTGATCTGGGAGGTTGCTAGGAGGTATCACTGTGGGACAGGGCAAGCAGGTTCCTCCTTTACTTGGCCAGCACTGACAGGAACAGGATGGAGGCACAAGAGGTCCCGCATGAGGGCCGTCAGCCCCTACCTGTACTGTCCAAAGAACTGAGAGACAGATCCCTCTTCACAGCTGTGGGGGAAGTGGAAGCTGCCCTTACACCACCTCTCCCAGCAGGCAATGGTGGCCCCTCTCTCGCCACAGACATAGCAGATCTGGGAAGAGGACAGCAGGCTCCCATCAGAGGCTTGTTCAGGGGCCCAAGCGCCTGCCCTACACTTTTAGGAAGGGTGCATGGATCTGGGCTCTGCCAGGTCACATTCTGCAGGTCCATGCCATGGACTGAGGTTCCTACTTATGCTGGAGCCTCTCTGGAGATCTTGGGACATGTGGGGGTGTTGCCAGGAGCTGACAGAAAACACCAGGGTGCTCAGAGGAGGAAGTGACATCCACAGAGTCCTTGGGATGGGATTTCACTGAGGTGCCAGGGGAAAGCAGGAGGCAGCCCCAGGAAAACAATTGTCATGGGTGCAGAGACTGTCCTGGCTTTTCTGCCCTTAAATATCTGGGTCAACACCTGCCTGGCAGCACAGCATGCATGCAGGACAAAGGAGAGCAAATGCCACAACTACTGAGCCTCTCGCTGAGGCCTGGGAAAGTGTCCTTGAGGGGCTTGCCTCCCACCCCGAACCCACTTTGTCCTTGCCTTTCTGTGTGATAGTCAGGGCTGAAGCTGCTGGAAGAGGGCTTTGCAGGTTTGGAGAGGAAGGGGGCATTGCAGAAGTGCATCCCAGCACATGTTGGGTAGGAGTCATGAGAGAGTCTGGGAAAGGCTATGGCTGGTATCAGAGGTCAGAGTGCCGCTCTACTCTCTCCTGTATGTGTGGTGAGAGATTCTTCATCCAGGGGCTGTGGTTACTTCACCATCATCACCAGTCCCACTTCCCAGGATGGTGGGAGGGCACAGGGTACCTGTCACTTCTTCTCTTGGATCAAGGTAGTCCTTACATTTTTCAGGCCTCATCAAGATGATATTTTTCCCAAAACTGGAAAAAAAAAAAAAAAAAAGAAAAAAGGCAGAAACTAAATCTAAGATAACCTCTTCCTAAAGTAGACTTTTTTTCTGAAGAGCTGTTTCTGCACTGTATACTTGGCTTCCTGTATTATTGTGACAAAGGTTTGACCCTATATAGGACCATCCTACATTCCACAAATTCTCTTCCAGTCTCTGAAAGTCAATCATCAGTCACGCATACTGTCAGGTGCTCTAGTGCTGACTTTGCAATATGTCACCTTTTCAAAGGTGCCCTGGGAAGACACTTTTAAAATAATTTAAAGTTGCATGGAATTGTAGGTGGAATTCTTCCCATGTGTGAGAATGCACCTTTTAAGTTGCTAAATAACTTTTAGAAAGTTTGTCACTCAGTGATTTACAAATCTGGTAACCACTGAAAAATAGATTAGTCCATTTTTACTTTGTGCCTTATTGGTTATAACTAGATTCATAAACATTTCTATTTGTATTGGTAACATCTAGGAAGCTAATCCTTTGCACATCCTTAACACTAAACAATGAAAAGTCAGAGTTTTATTGGTTATTTGCTTGGATAGCCTCAGAGTCAGTCACATAATATATAAATTTTCTGATATCTATGCTTCACAGCAGTCAGCATCACTGAAGTGAGAAAGTCACAGTCTAGTTATCTGAAGAGGTGGTTGTCATGTGTCCAATAGTTTACTAGCTGTCATTTCATTAAAAATCAGCATATTCAGTGGAGCTGAAATTTATTTAATGATCAGCCAGGTTTGTGCCATCTGTAGTATATTTAGCACTATAATGGCTTCATCTGTACTGCAAAGTATATAAATTTACCCAATCACTCAAACAATCTGGTATAAACTTTTATGCATGATTCAAAAGGAAAAGCTATCCCTCACACAAAAAAATGCATCCTTTTGCAATAGTTGTATTCAAGGAAGATATTTCTGGCATCCAAGATATATAGTACAGTGTTTGGGCTTACACTTTATTATTTTAGGTGATATGAGAAATTATAAAACTTTCTGGCTCTGAAAGCCAGGAAGAATCAAACAGCAATTGTGTTCATCAGCATAACAATACAGTAATTTTATACATTGATCTTTCCATGAACTTTCAAGAATCTCATTTTTAATTCGCCACACATCCAATCATCTATGGATGTGGATGCTTGTTTTGTTCCATGTCTTTTACTCCTAAAAGCCAATATTACAGTTCGATTCCTATTAATTCAGCTCTTCTTCAGCAAAAGATTATCTGATACTTAAATGCTTGCTTGCAGTGAATACTGCCTGTTAAACAAGTAAGCTGTGTCACTTCAAGATGCATCAGGCAGGCTCTGACTTTACCTATTGCACCTGTCACTCACAAGGATGCTGTCTGAAACCAGTGTTGATGCCAACACACAGCAATGAGCTGCGTCGTAACTGTAACTGTTAGTGTTCTACAAGCACCACAAAACAGGTAGGAATCACACAAAGCCATGGATAAGGTCCTTATAACATGAAAAATGACCACTCAAGTGATTTACTCTTGGTCCTTCACAATATAATCATGCATTAAGTAGTACAATCAAGGATGATTTCAAAAGACGGATCTGTAAGTAAGCAATAAGCATATTTTGTCAAGCTCTGGGCTGTTCACTGTAGTTATGGGAAAAAAATGATTCTGTCATTTTGATTAAGCTTGATTCTGAATACAATACACCTTCCCCCCAGTGATTAAGCTAAATAAAGTATTTCAAAAGCCACTGGGTTGTATTGCTATGGTAACCCACTGAACCACTGAAATAATAATTGTGTGCCTGACATTATACATAGAGATTTCATTTTCCCTCCAAAACACAATATTGATATACTTAATCTTTTCCTCAATCCTTTCCCCACATCAAGGAGAGAATCAGTTTTCTCTGATCTCACAGCATTAAATCTACTGATTTGTCAAGGTAGATTATATTCTGCATGACTTTGTTTGTGTAACTTTGCCTTAGGAGTCATGATCTTTAAACTGAACAAAGTTTCAGTTTAATAATAAAAGCTACAGTAGGTGTCACCTCCTATGAAAAGTCACATATTCTAGAAAGGACTGAAAATAAAACTTGTGTGCAAATGTTGAACTGCATCTGGACACATATAGTACAGTTCAAGTCTGACTGTGCATGTTTTGAAAAGTCTAAAATGCAATAAATATTCTCATATGACTTGCTGAATTGAAATATAAATCTAAAACTCAGATTCATCTACCAGAACAATGCTCTTTTTCTGTAAATGTGTTTTACTGAATCTATATGGAATCCAGTTAAAGACTGAAGTTTGATTTCCTTCAAGCTGGTTTATATGATCTGCTTTAGAAAGGGGACATTACTCATGTTTTCATACCACTTTAGCTCTTCAGAAGACAACTTGTGTGTTTTAAAATATTCATGGTGAAGACAGTCTCATGATTTTTTAAAAAAAAGTATGTTTTGAACCACCTTATCACATTGCACAGGAGAACTATAGTCTGGCCACAGAAAGAGACTGGAAATAGATTTTTGATGTCTTTTTCATTGTGTTTTGTTTTGTGCACAGATGTAAGGGTCTCACTGGTATGAGACACTGCCTCTGCACTGAGTTCTTATTAGCAGGACTATTTATTGGTCTTATTGGGTGAACCCACAATTTTTAAAAGTTAAAAACCTAAATACTTCCATTCCTGGAAGAGGTAGTTCATTTCCTAGAAAAGCTTACACACCTTAAGCTTCTCCAAGGCTCAGACAAACTACCTACTTTTTGGAATGAATGTTTATAAGAAGAAACCCCGATTCAGAACCCATTCTGCTTTTTTTATTCTGCACTTACAGTACAGTAGCTGTCCTGGTTTCAGCTTAATTCAGAGTTCATTTTCTTCCTAGCAGATGCTATAGTGCTGTCTTTTGGATTTAGTATGAGAATAATGTTGATAACACTGGTGTTTTAGTTGTTGCTGAGTAGTGCTTAAACTAGTCAAGGACTTTTTCTTTCAGCTTCCCATGCTCTGCCAGGTGCACAAGAAGCTGGGAGGGGGCACAGCCAGGACAGCTGACCCAAACTGGCCACAGGGCTATTCCATACCATATGACATCATGATCAGTATAAAAACCGGGGAGAGTTGGCCAGGAGGCAGCGGTCACTTCTTGGGGCCTGGCTGGGTGTCGGTTGGTGGGTGGTGAGCAGTTGTATCACTTGGTTTTTGTTTTTTTTTTTCTTTCCCTGGGTTTTAGTCTTTTCTCTCTCAGTGTTGATTTTTGTTGGTTTTTTTTTTTCATTACAATTTTCATTATTATTATGGTTGTTATTATTATTATTTTATTTCAATTATTAAACTGTTGTTATCTCAACCCCTGTTTTTTCTTACTTTTACCCTTCCAAGTGTCTCCCCATCCCAACAGGGGGGGGAATGTGAGCAAGCAGCTGTGTGGTGCTCAGTTGCCAACAGGGGCTAAACCACAACAGTAGCCTAACCACATACTGAGAAATCCCTAAAATTTGTGCCATGTACTATAGCTGGTTTTAGGGAAGGGATACCAGACACTTGCTCTGACTCCAGAAATTACAGAACCCCAACAGGCTAGAAAGGAATGTAAATAGGAAGAAGGAAGGCAGTGTATCTTGACATATCTGGAATTGTTTCCCTGAATTTAATTTCACCTCTGGGCAGTGAACACAAATTTGAATGTCAGACAAATAGAGATGCTTGATATTTCACACCATGTGGGAATCCAGGGTCCAAAGCCTCCTTGCACAGTTTCAGTGGAAGCTGTGAATATCCAGTAACTTTTGAAACTCAAGGTTTTAATCTGTGTTTTATAATCAACTTGTAAATAGAATTATATTAATTTTCATTAATTGTTCAGATATATTATTCACTGAAAAATATTTTAAGCTTTTTTTAGTAATTATGACTGCCTTACCAGTGATCAGTCTTGCGTTCAGTTTATGCAATGACTTCTGAAACCAAGCCACGTTGCTTCCATTTCAAAAAATAATCTGAACTGGAAGTACTTTTAGATCTTACTAACAATATTAAGGGTTCTATTTCATGAAATCTTTGAGAATCTGCCAGATAATTCTCAAAAAACTGCATCTAGATGTCCAGACGATTTCTCTTTTCCCACATTCAGTTGATGCTACTACATCCTTTACTTAGCAATAAGACTAAATTTATTTTGCTATGGCATGTGCAATCAAAACTTGAGAAAAAAATCATTCACGAACCTGCATTTTAATGTCAAATCCATTTCCCCTCCATACATTTCATGACCAGCCGCTGAACTTGAGTGAGTTAAACTTTCAAGTTTCACTCCACCTCAATTTTGGTCTTCCAGAATGCCACTTTTCCCTGTGTTTAACATCACACCTTATAAAATCTGAAAGTATTTGTTTCATTTGCAACCACTCCTAAGTCTTTCCATATTATATACAGTGTGAAGCAATACTAGTTCTTTTATTATTGTAGTCTCATTAATGTGAACAAAAGCCTAACTTAAAAGACCTATTTTATCTTAAATGCTGACTATTCCCATTCTTTTCTTGATTTCTTATGCAAAGCTTTCTCAGTGACCACAGGCCATCCCCCCTATAAATTCCAGTATCTTTCTTATGGTATTGATTCATGCCCTAGAAGCCATATATTCTAGGTCACAAAGTCAGGCTGTAACAGGAAGGACTCATGGCAGTCACGACTGTATAGCCTATGAAAAACAAGAAGTTTAGAATTTTACCTTAAGTTGACAGTAGCCATCAGAAAATTCAAAACAGATGAAACAGTTACCATTTTTGTAATATATATCCTGGGTGGCCCTCCTTAGTGTTCCTGACAATATAGACACTGCAATAAATGGTCTTTTGATTAACTAAAAGTTTGGTAATTTTTACCTTCACTGGAGTAAATTAAATGACCTTTGAAATCTGTAAAAGCTTTCCAGCAGAGTAAATAAGCATTTAATTGGGCCATTTAGAATGCATATTACTGACAATTTGCTGTCATTTCAACCTCAGCCAAAAGAAATTATTTGCAAGGAGACGTGTTAACTAACAAAATAAACTGGATGGTGCTGGCTGACTTGTAGGATTTTTGTTTGTCTTTTTTTTTTTTTTTTCCTTTAAGCAGGAAAGAATAGAGACTGTGGGCACACAGTGTAGTTCACTATCATACCATCTAGTACCAGGGCAGCCTTGAAATATTAGTGGGCAACAGCACAAGCACCCTTGATGTAGGCTTTTGCTGCTTCCTCGGGACCACGTACTGCATTCCACTGCTGCCTGAATTGCTTATTAATTCCTATTGATTGGTTCACTCAGCTCTTATCTCAGTGTTGCACTGATGCTTACCACGTGCTGTATAAGCACAAGAACTCAGTGATATTGTGGATCTTATCTCAGGCTGCATCATCAGATGATGTGCTTGTTCTCTCAGGAACAAGAGCACTGTTAGCCTATGGCAACAGCATCACCTGCTGTTGGATGAGGAGTCAACATTCCCGTTTCCTGAGGAGTTTGCCTAAGGCTTATTTTATTTTTCAGGGTAACTGAGCTGAATATGCAGATCAGGATTGAGGAATAAGACCTTATAACTTATGCTGAACAGTCATTTTTTAATAAAATATTGCAATATGCACATAATTTTGTCAGTAAATAACAATTCATATGTTGGGATCTCTAGTGTCACTTTGACACAGAGAAAGCAGAATATTTTGATGTTTAGGGCTGTAAATTTTTCTCAAAATACGTAAGAAGGTTCAATTCATACTACAGAAAGCTTGTGAGTGATTTTTTAGAGATAATCCTTCCCTGAGTTTGTAAATCAACATTAAAAATGGTTTTCTAGAGAAAAAAAAGAGGTATATTAGATACTATAAGTCTTAGTTTAGAATCACATCTAGGAACATTACATTTGAAATTGAATTATTATGTATAAATATTATAGAATAATTTTGTAATATTAAAAACTGTAGTGTGTACTGTGATATTTTAAAATTTAGCAGTATCTCTTCTTCCATTAGAATATGACTATAAAATAACACTAATGGATCAGATTGATTTTACAACTTCTGTTTACTTGCCTAAAACTTAGACACCTATAGCTTCCAAGGGTATCCAAGGATGGGTGTTTCTTTACATATTGCAAGATCCAAAGTATTGATTGGTATTTCCAACTCTGGATCACAATAACAACAACTTTGAGTCTTCCTTTCTCCTTCCCTTCTCTCCCAAATTCAAATGGCTTAGAGCTGTCTTTGTGTTTCTCCATCTATCAATGCCTTCTGTGCTTTAATCCCCATATACATACATTGTCACGCATTCATTGGGGGATGTCATGGGGAAAAAAAAAAACAAAATTACTTTGCAAAACATCTTATTTAATATGTTGCTTAAGCTTATGAAGACAGAGTAATGTAGAGAATAACCTTAGTTAGTGAAAAACAGTGGAAATATAAGGAGAAAAAACATTTGCAAGGGTGTGCCAAATGAGATACAAATTTCAAAACAAAAATTGCTATTTAGGAGTAGGGTCTTTTGTCTAAGTCCTGCAGTAGATGACCAGAGAAAAATGAATCCAGAATAAGTGCTGGCTTCTTTTGAACCATAATACAATCATGTTGAGATTTGTTTTCACTTTTTTATATCTTGTTGGCTGAGCGATTTTTGTCAAGGGGGGCTAAGTTCAGACAAGAACAATGTAATGATCGGAAGAATTGGGTAATATGGAAACATTAGAAGATTCAAATTGTATAGCTTGGCAATGAGAAACCTAATGAGATTTATGAGAAGAGTCTAAGAGCATTTGAATAAAGCCAACAGTAGGAGGAAAATTAATTATCTCCTGCAGGTGTGGGGTAGCTATGCTTAATAGGATGACCTTAATAAAAGTGAAAATTTAGGCAGAATACCAGCAAAAGGTCCTCTAGGGCTAGTCATTAGTATGGGAAATAGCAGAGGAAAAAGGTAATAACCCAACTGATCACCAGAAAATATATGATACTGTAAAGTAATCTTATTCAACGTAGTATATTTCCAAGTGTCTATACCCTGAAAAGCAAATCACCAAAGAAAGGATCCAAGGGGTGGAATGTGATGTTGGGCTTTCTAAATATTAGGAGTCTAGTTCAAACTAGTCACCTCATCTGCTCTGCTGTTAAAGGAGAGAGGCACTTACAGAACACAAACCACCCACACCTAAAATCTGAATTGCCCTAATTGGATAAAAGTGGAGCCAAGATGACTAGCTTTGACTTTGAGATGGCTAAATTTAGGTGATGTGAACCCTAGTTTGAAAAGCAATCACATCAGAAATCATCAGTTGAGCAGGGTTATGACGTTTCAGAAGTGAGTTAGGATACCTTAAAGTAAAAGCCTGATGTGACAGAAAATAAGTGGATAACTTAAGAAGGTTTATTAGCATCTAAATACTGGTGATAGTGGAGGAAAAAATTAGGAGTCGTCTTGGAGTATTTTATATCAATTTCCCAACAAGACTGACTATGACTATCAACCCACGCACTCATGATCACCCTCTTCACAGGACTGACCAACAAGTCTTTCTTAGTTACTTTTTTGAGGTTTATTTCCATTTCTTGTTTGTGGTGATAGTTGCATATGGATTCATCTTCACTAAAATAGGCATGGGAAGGAAAAAGATAGCTGACAGCAGCAAATCTTTGCCAGGCAGTTACGTCAGAAATCCTGCAGTGTATGTTTTGGTGATAATACATCCCCTTGCAGACATACTTAACATTTTGGATCTTGTCTTCAGTCAAACCAAACTTGATTTTATTCTTTTACAAACTTTCCCTTAGGTATTATTATTATTATTGTTATCACTAACACTATTATTATAATATTATATTATATCATTAAGTATTTATAGCTCTGGGTTTCTGTGTATCCATGTAAATATCAAGCCCCCTTCCCTCTATTTGATATTTAAACCCCCTGCATATTACATGAGCTTGTGTGGAAACCAGACTGCATCTGGTCTAAGCATTGCTGGGTCCTTCACTACACCAGGGGAACTCCCTTCCCTCGGTAGTTTGAATTGGTAGCCAGGCTTACTGTGCCCTGCACTTTTTTTTTTTTTTTAAAAAAAAAAAAAGTCTGATCCAAATCTCCAGAAGGTACAAATTCTTACCGAATTAAACTGATTATGCTTTACATCTTTATCCCCAGTGGTTCTCTGCTAGATAGCAAGGATCAAGGAAACAGAAGACTTTTTACATGGCTTTTTCATGCTTTTGTGATGGGGTTCCTAAGTGGTGCTGCAGTAAACCACCAGGTGTTTAATATTTTTTTTCCTGACTGCAGCTCCCTTACAACACTCCTGTAAGGCAGACATGCAAAGAAGCCATGTACCCCAGCTGTAACTGGCACAGAACTCTTTTACAACTAAACCTTTTAATTATAATGTGTATCACCTTGCACTTACAAAAAATTAATTTTCTTATACACAAGTTAGCCTCAACCTCTTAGTTCATCCAAAAGGACAACAGGCTGCTTGGGTTCTTCTAGTACGTATCAGTGGCATTCCTAAAAATAAATTAGTTTTTAAGAGGAGATGCTGAAGATTACTCCAGATGCAAATTGCTGATCTAAGTGAAGCTAATGGCAAAAATCCCAGATTTGCTGAATCAGGGTTCCCAAGGAAATCTAAGGATTCAAGCAACAACTGTAGGATAGGGGGAGCCTCTCTTGTAATCTTAAAACTCTTTTGCCCACTTGCTCTTTCCACTGAGCACGCACACACACACATGCACACACCCCCCAAAAAGTAAACATATGAAATACTTATAAAATAAAGAAGCAGAATATGTATAGCACATGACAGACATTGTAAAAGATCTGAAACATCTGCAGGTTTTAACTGGGAAAGTAGTATTTGAAAAACGTTTAATTTCCTTCCATTCTTATTCAGTAAATTTCTGCACATCATCAGCAGAATTAGCCACAAGTAACTAATAGATAAATGGTTCTGTTACTTCAATGTGACGTAAAGGCACTTATTCAAATCCCTAAATATTTGAATGCAAGGATTCTTGCATCATATAACTAAATTAGTCTCTTTTAGGAATAAGAAAAGAAATTGCTTTATTATACAATAAATTCCTAGTGTAAACACTTAACACAGCTTTGAGAAAAAGGCTTTTACAGAGTTCTCTCCACTAGAGGTCTCTAGAGAAATACAAGAAACAATTAAAAATAGCAGATACCTTAGACTTTTCTTCTTAACAGTACTTACATTTTGTGGAAGATGAAAATCAGCACTTGTTCTATACTTGTTCCAGGTATTTCTTTGGATATGCTTCTTCTGCTGCTGATAATAACAATTCCTATTAATACAACAATAATTCACATCCATGAGGTATTTTCATGCATTTTATAATTAGATTTTCAACATTTATAATTAGAATTTCAACATCACATCCCTTAGGAAGTTTGAAATATAACAGTCCTTCAGATCTTGTCTTCTACAGCTCTGAAGTGGAAAAGGGAGTTTTATAACATTAATGTATGGAAGTGAGAAGCTGAATGGTCTTAGGATCACTATTTGTTCCCATTATATCGAGCTCCTGTCACAATCAAAGACAAGTGGAAACAGAGAAGAGTAAGTTATTATTAATAAGATCTACCAGCTGAAGAATTATAGCCCACTGTACTCTACACAGAGAACAAATGGGGTTCTCTGCCATTTGAGAATGGGTCACTAATCAGAAAACTGGAAAAATCTGGAAATAAAAATACTTGCCATGCTCAGGTTGCTACTTTCTTTAATTGTGGTGGATAGCTCTGTAAACAACAGGAGCTTGGTGCATGCAGCAGCATTAATTTCTACTCATTTTTTGATGCTAGATGGTAAGTGTGGAAGAGAAGAACATGAGCTATGCTGAGAGTTGAGAGACTTCGGAAGGAGGCACTCCTGAGAAAGCAGGTTATTGGGACAGTTCTGGGACCTTCTGAAGTTTGTCAATTTTTCATCTGTAGATTGAGAACTACAAAGGGTAATGAACTGAGGTCAATTAGCAGTTTGAAATGTCATAGCTTGCCATTTAAGAGGTGATATTTCTCACTGTATTTCTTGCTGCAAAGACCAGAAAGAGATAAAAAGCTCCGAGAGGAATAGGAGTGCAGCAGCAACATTCTCCTAAAACTTATAATACTATATCATAGAGTTGACCAATCACCTCCATCACCTGATCTGATGGTTTCAGGCATGGAGTTATACTGAGTTCACACACAGTGTGTTTAGAGATGTTAACACTGCCATGAACTATCTCAAGTAATTTGCAGACAGGATGAGTACAGGTCACAGTCGAAAAGAAGTCCATCTACTCTTTAACCAACTATTGTCCCTGCTCTAAACCTCAGAAACCATGAAGTGTTATGGTTGTGTAAGACATGACCTTAATAATAAAATGTCTATATATTTATGCCTAGTTATAACCTTTACCTATACTGATATATAGGAAATAGTCATTGTCTCTGCCTGCTGCTCCTTGCCCCCTTTGTGTCTGTTCTATAATCATAGAATCATACAATCATACAATCGTGTGAGGTTGGAAAAGACCTCTGAGATCATCTAGACCAACCATCAACTCAACAACACCATGACAACAGCCATGTCCCGAAGTGCCACATCCACACGTTCTGAACACCTTCAAGGATGATGACTCCACCACCTCTTTGGAAAGCCTGTTCCAATGCCTCACCACTCTTTCAGTAAATAAAGTTTTCCTAATATCCAATCTAAACCTCCTCTGGCACAACTTGAGGCCATTTTCTCTTGTCCTATCGCCAGTTACTTGGCAGAAGAGACCAACACCCTCCTCACTACACCCTCCTTTCAGGAAGTTGTAGAGAGCAATAACGTCTCCCCTCAGCCTCCTCTTCTCCAAACTAAATAACCCCAGTTCCCTCAGCTGCTCCTCATACAACTTGTTCTCCAGACCCTTCACCAGCTTTGTTGCTCTTCTCTGGACACAATCCAGCACCTTGATGTCCTTGTAATGAGGGACCCAAAACCGAACACAGTATTTGAGGTCCGGCCTCACCAGTGCTGAGTACAAAGGAACAAACACTTCCTTAGTCCTGATCCAAGCCAGGATGCTGTTGGCCTTCTTGGCCACCTGGGCACACTGCTGACTCATATTCAGCCAGCTGTCAACCAGCACCCCCAGGTCCTTTTGCACTGGGCAGCCTTCCAGCCACTGTTCCCCAAGCCTGTAGCATTGCATGGGGCTGTTGTGACCAAAGTGCAGGACCCGGCACTTGGCCTTGTTAAACCTCATACAATTGGCCTCAGCCCACCGATCCAGCCTGTCCAGATCCCTCTGCAGAGCCTTCCTACTCTTAAGCAGATCGACACTCCCGCCCAACTTGGTGTCATCTGCAGACATTCTGAAGGTACACTCAATCCCCTCATCCAGATCATTGATAAAGATAGTAAACAGAACTGTCCCCAATACTGAGCCCTGGGAAACACCACTTGTGATTGGCTGCCAACTGGGTTGAACTCCATTCACCACGACTCTCTGGCATGGCCATCCAGCCCCTTTTTACCCAGCAAAGAATACACTCATCCAAGCCATGAGCCACCAGTTTCTCCAGGAGAATGCTGTGGGAAATGATGTCAAAGACTTTACTAAAGTCCAGGTAGATCACATCCACAGCCTTTCCCTCATCCTCTAAGTGGGTTACCTGGTCATAGAAGGAGATCAGGTTGGTCAAGCAGGATCTGCCTTTCATGAACCCATGCAGGCTGGGCCTGATCTCTGGTTGACCTGCACATGCATCTTGAGCGCACTCAAGATGAACTGCTCCATAATCTTCCCCATTACCAAGGTCAGGCTGACAGGCCTGTAGGTTCCTGGATCGTCCTTCCAGCCCTTCTTGTAGATGGGCGTCACATTGGCAAGTGTCCAGTCATCTGGGACGTCCCCTGTTAATCTGATACAATGAGAGGCTTGTCCCAGATGTGTCAGTCCAATACTGCACCCATTTCCAGTTATTCACCTCGCTGCCCACTCTGATTTGGAGGAATAAACTACAGCAAAGTACTGCCATTAGAACTCACCCTACTGATATGAAATTATTTATAGACTATACTTTGAAATTGTATTCATAGGCAAACACTTAGATGGCAAAATTTTTTCCTTGACATGAAAATTGCAAACTCCTGGACTGCAGTCCAAACACCAACAGTCCCTAGAGCCTAAAGACTGTCACTTCACTGGAGGCTTGAGCCTGTCACTTTACCCTTCTGCCTCAGTTCTGTCATTTGTAGCTCAGAATTACATTTTTCATTTGCTTCTCAAGAGTCTCCCAAGGACCTACTAATAAGTTTAGAAAGGTTTATATTCAAATTTTCAGATACTCTGTGATTTTTATATGATTATATAAAGCTCTGAATAAAAGCATTATGTAATAGCAACTGTTACTATTAGAATTAAAATTAATATTTAAGCTAATACTGCATTTGGTTGTGTAACTACTTCATAATCAGAATGTATGTTAATACAGCCTTTTTTTCTCAAGACAAAAATGTTATTCCAAGTTATTGACAACAGTATTGTTTGGAACTTTCATCAGCTTCACTAGTTAAACAATGCATAGCTGATAACTGTGGGGACATGGAAAACAAAGGAAAGCAGAGCAGTTCTTATGGGAACAGACAACATCTTCCTCTGGATTTGAACAAAACCACACGCAATGATCACGACCTCTGAATGCTTCAGTGCTATAAATATCAAATCATAAGTCAAAGCCTAAACTTCTCAAACCTTCTCTGTGTTGTGTCAGCAGAATAAAATGCTAAGCCTTCTGTAATAAGGAAGAAATTAGTCAATCGGGGATTAAAAAAATGGTTTATATGGTTAATATATGGTACTAATTTAGGTTACTGAAGCTGGCAGCAAATGCTGCTGTTCTGAGGAGGGTGGTACGATGACGATGTTTCAGGTTGATCCTGTGGTTCCCTCCCACCACTTTCCAACATGTATATAAATTGTCAGCTCTCCAGACCCTTTGCCAGTTTTCTCTTCTAGAGTTGCCAGAAGCAACAGAGGAATAAAGATGAAGATCTTTTTCTTATTCACCTTTTCCACTTCTTTGTTTTCTGCTTTTGAACAAGCAGCTGCTTCTGCTCATTATGACAAGATTTTAACTCATAGTCGAATAAGGGCACGCGACCAAGGGTAAGTAGCTGGGTTTTATTTCTCATTTAAAATGGAACTTGTTAATCTTTATTCTCTCCTTTCTTCTTGCATTATATTATAAGTGATTTTTCACTATGAATTCTTACTATCATTCAAGCAGAACTTTCTTTCTCAATTAATTTTACAAGAATTGTTCCTAAATAAAAATCTTTCTGGGGAGTTTCAAAGGAGACAGAATGCTGTTAAACTTCACCAAGTGTGGAAAAAACTAAAATCACCACTTCTTAATTAATAAAATACATGCATTTTAGAATCACTGAAGTTAATCACTGAAGTTCACAATGTAATGGGACATCAGATATGTTTAATATATTTTTTTCAAATGTTTGAATAGAGTTGACACCTATCCCACAGTATTTGCTCTCTTTATTCCATCCTAATGAAAATCATGAACTCTATTTAAATGCTTACTAACATGGGAATATATACTGGGAGCCCTTTGTAAAACTTCTGTTCCCACTAGAGCAATGTAGCAAGCTGCTCAGCAGGGTACCCAAAAGACAAAGCTTACAAGCCAGGCTGCTCAGAAACATGGAAATAATTTGAACAGCTGGTGTCAGGGAGACACATGTGTCTAAACATATTTTTCTTCAGTCTTCTTAAGTAAAAAACATTCTGTGAATAAGAATTGTTTGCCATCCTAGCTTCCTTTGTTGAATTCCCTCTGCCTGCTACACATACATACATAAACACACACATGCTGAGCTTTTTAAATAAAAAAGTTCACTGGCTTCCCACTGATGTAAAATATATGTTCTAACTTTTGAACTGATTATTTTTTTTAATTGTAGAAGTATAAAAATTAGTGACAAAATGCCTTTGCTCCATGGAATTTGCCCTTAAGAAATTCCTCTTCTGTACACTACCATGCTAAGGAAAAAAGTATTCCTTGTTTAAAATCTGTGACTCCTTTTATTTACATGCCAATTTACCCTTTGGTCCCCAGAAATTCCCAGAATGTTTACTTAGGTGCCTGCGGTACTCCAAACGGTTGGTAATCAAAATAGCTGATTGATTTACAAAAGAGAGGGTTTTCTTCTACATAAAGAACAAGGCACTTTTCTTCCCCATCTCTCCATGACCTTCAGCTGCACAGATGTGTACAAGACAAAAACTCTAATGAAAAAAGCCTGATGGTATTCACAGCTCCATCCCTGGTGGCTGGTAATTAATTCACTTTGCAGGGGGAAGGGAGAAATGTAAGGCATACTGAGACTTGACTAGGCACAGCTGGTGATCACTGCCCATCAGAGAAAGAGGTTCAAAACAGAACAGAGGTGAATCTTCTGTCCCTGCTGGGAGGGTGGTTTTGCCAAGGAACCCAGCTGGGCAGTCCCAGGAGCTTGCGCTGTGGTTCCTTGAAAACACACCTGCCCTGGGAACTGAAGCCAGATGTTCATTTCTTATTCTTGCTCAATAGAAATGGTATTTGCTGCTATTTTATATAAAACTTTTCTAAAAACATACAGAAACTTCTTTTTAAAATTTTTCTTACTCCCACTCGTAGCCCAAATGTCTGTGCCCTTCAGCAAGTTATGGGAACAAGGAAGAAATACTTCAGCACCTGCAGAAACTGGTACCAGGGAGCCATCTGTGGAAAGAAAGCGTAAGTATGCTCTATTTCAAAGCCATTCTCCATTCATTGAGATACTATAATGTACAATTAGAAAACTCTCCTGTTCTCAGAGACAAACTAACTGTTTCAAATGTAGACAAAAGAAGAATTCAGTTTATAATTTTACAGGGTTACAGCTTCTCTTTAGCTGCTTCAAAAACCACCTGGATAACTGATCCATGAATTGTTGCCAAAAATCATCACAAAAGGAGTGAAAAGTCTGAAAATGGCAGCACAGTGTGTATATATATATAAACTTCTTTTAAGTTTAAGAAGCTTCAAAGTATTAGTTTCACCAATACTTCTCTGAGTTAAGTATTCATAACTCTGTTCTAAACACAAAGAGATATAAGGTTAAATGACCTACCCAAAACCACAGAGGGACCTAATAGGCCAGTTTTGAAAAGAACTCCGCATTACCCAGCAGAGCTGTATGCTCAGACCATACCTCTCCACAAAGAAAAAAAAAAAACAACAAAATCAAAATATGGTTGTGGATATAGATTAAATCTGGATGAGTTTGGCATTTTTCTAGAATCTGTGTGTATATTTCAATTGTTACTTCTCAGAACGCAAGTCATTGCCTTCTTGTGACAAAATGTCAAAGTCATCAGCCATAGAGTAGCTTCAGAGTGTGAATGTATACAAAACACCCAGTCCCGAGCTTGGTCTGCCCCACGTCTTTCATTTAGAATGAAGTAATTTAACAGACACTGACATTGTTTACTCAATGCAATAAACTATGTTTTTCTCATATACCACGTTTTCTCTTGCTGTTTTGCAATTCCTTGGATAAATTTCTCAGCAGTTGTCACAGGAAATCATTATTTTTATTTTCCCATTATTCTCTTACAGGGTCCCAATAGGTCTGGGGTGACATTTTCAGAAAGGCTTGAGTGAACAGAGTCCAGGCTTCAGTTGAAACTCTGTCTTAGGGTATTAGGAGTCTTTTAGTGAAAGCCTATAAAACTCTTCCAAGTAATATTTAAATAAACAATTTGAATAGTCACTGAGAGATTGAATGCCCTAAGACATAAAGATGTTAAGTTACATTGATACGTGGTGCGAATTACAAGTATGAGGAACTTAACTCCATTTAAAGTAAGATTTGTGTTTAAAACTTTCCTAATGAACATCAGCCACCATTTTAGATGTTAATGCAAAGTGGGATAGAGATTTTTTGTTTCTGTGCCAAAGGCTTCCTTAACAGAGACTAATACAGAAGAAAAAACATCCACAGTGTTAGCAACAGAAGACAGTTGAAGATGCCTCTCTTAGTAAACAAGCTCTTAAATTCTTTTGAAAATGTTTTTCTGATCAACAGTAATTTACTAAATAAACTAGAAAGAAGAGCTTGAACAAGAAGTGACCGATAATTTGCAATTAGGCATATTTTTAGTCTGCTGATTGTCAGTCATGAGTAAATACAATCCACATTTTCTAGTCTATTCTTCAAGTTTAAAAAAGTGTTTCTGAATATAGAAACAATGATGAATTAGGGGGGGAAAAAAGACATATTTGACTTTAAACAATTACACATAGGTCACATTGAATCCAAGTGATCTTTTACAAACAGTATTTTTAAGTTAAAACTGCAACTATAAGACTTTGTAAACTTGCATGAAATTCATTGAATGGTTCTTTACAGAAAGTAAAAATAAAAAAATCTATGTTAACAAAGAATTAGATGCAGACACAATCTGGGTTTATGCTGGGGAATAGGGCGGGGCACAAAAAATGATGCAGAGTGTGGATGCACCACTAGCAATGCTAATACGGCTACAGTCTCATGCTCTCTTCAGTGCATCTACATATATGACAATTTCATAATTAGAAAAATATCCTTTTCCTGTTTATTTTTTTCATTTTTCTTCAAAGCCAGATTTACATTTTGTTTTTTTGTTTGGTTCAGCTGTCCTGGCTGACAAACAATTATATTCATAGTTCTTTTTGAGCATGATCCCTATACTTACTAATGTAAAACTGATTAAGGCTCCCAAATGACTATTTATGTGAGAAAAATGCCTCCAGTAATGATTTTTGCATGGTTAAAATTAGACGTGTAAATTAGATAGTAGCCAGGTAAGAACCTGAAATGGGTTTGGATTCAGTTTCTACTGCTCCTGTTGGGTTTCAGAGGCTTGTATTTTTTGCAGTTCCTGAAAGATGCTAGATGTCATAACACAGTGTTGGAAAGGATCCTTAGGAAAAAGACTGAGGGAAGATGTAGTAGGAGGAAATTTTCTTCCACTTTCTTTCTGAGAAAATGTTTTCAGTGCTCTGACAGCATACAGTAAATTAATGGAGCTGAGTTATACTTCCGATACAGTAAGACACTGACTCCAACATACAGTCTTGCCTTTCAAGCACTGCAATGGCTTTGAAATCTCAACTCTAAAGTCAGACTGGACAAGAAGAATGATACCATGACCCTACCAGAGCCAAGGAAAAGACCTGATTTTCATGGGCCAAGCTGTCACTCTAAGCCTTCTGCTATTGTAAACTTTATTGGTTACTAATTACTTACTTAAAGAGGTGGAAGAAAGAAACAGCAGTAAGTTAGAGTGGATGTAGCACAAATCATAATGACCAGACAAGCAATTCAATTATTCTAAAACCACAGAAGTTTCTCTGGAATGTAATTGACTGTCTGGAATCCTAACCAGCCTCTCCCATTTTTATTTTGGCTTTGTTTTTGTAAGCAAATTCAGACAGGTTAGAACTCAATTTTCATATAAATTGCAGATTTGTGTGTGCATTTGATGATGGTAATAATGATCAATTTCCAGTCAAACTAGACTGCATGTGGTCATTTGCCCCACCTCTACCTTCAATTTTTTCAGGACCCATAGTTTTATAGTTTTTTTTTTCTTCTCCTCCAGGTGGCATTATAATACTGACTTCCCTTTTCCTTCAGTGCACATGCTGCAAGTCATCCAAAATACTTAACCTTTTGAGTAAAGTCTGCCATTCCACTGACTTCTTTGGCACTACATTTTATTCCACTGCAGACACATTGGGAAGAAGGATATTTCCTGAAAATTACTTAGACTGAAACTTGGATATTCTCAAAGCCAGTTTTGGAAAACAACCTACTCCTGTGGTTTTATTCCTAGATAGATGTCATGTCTTCCCATGAGAGAAAGTCCGCTCTCAACACAAATCTGACAAGGAATTAATTACTTTGCTGAGCTCCAGAAGTAAAATGAGTTAAGCAGCGATAGATACCTTCATGTGTCAGGAAAAATAGTTTGACTCATTGAACTAAAGTCAGGTGGTGACACTGTTCTTTTCACTGACTAGAATCTAGAGGAATATAAACCGTAAAACATTTTGCAGAGCCTGTGTAAGGCCCTAAGCAAGAAACCTTACTACAGCCAACCAGGGGAAGACATTGAGCAATGGGGCTGGGTGGACTTGGGCATGAGAGTCTACACAAAACTGTCACCTATCTTCTCCCTCTTCTTTTAACACTCTTACTATTGTACAAGCACACACACAGCAAGACTAGAAGGGGAAATCAGTGTATAAGAGTAAGTTAAGTCACAGAACTCCTGATGTTTTTGTTTTGTTTTGTGGCCATAATAAAGCATCTATTATAACTTACTTTTAGCTGTTAATGGGAGTTTAATACTCTGTGTACTCAAAACAAAAAGGCAGTCATGACTAAAGAGGTTACTGTAATAAGAATGCTAATTCAAAGGACAATGGCTCTTCTCATGTTAATATCTCACTGTTAACAAGTCCTCCCTAACTTGTATATATGATCTCTAAAATGTTAATTTAAGAATACTTTTATTTTTTAAACTTCCTATCCACTGCTGTAAATTTCCAATTGGGATGCAAGTTAAAGATTTGCGAAAATCAAAGTCTATTGGACCAAAAGTCCAACTGTTTCTCTGCGGTATTTTATCTCCATGCCAGAAAGGAGTAGAAACAGTTGAGTGATAGAGCTGATCTGAATAAATTGAAAATGGCTCTGTTAGCCAGGAATAACAAGGGCATAAGG
>VZTL01023585.1:1548-19502 GCA_013400535.1 Scopus umbretta | reverse complement strand
TTAGAAAAGACCTCTAAGATCAGATAGTCCAACTGTCAAGTTGTCAATTACGTTGTATCTCACATAATTCCAGGACCACTTAAATGATTATTCTGACATTACTCAAAAAGATTTACCTGTAATGTAGTAAGAGACTTGTCTATTGGCGGCTTCTGTGTCAGCATCAGTTGTACTCAAGATGGCAATTACCCCACCAGGAGGGTCATCCTCACTGACTGTTCCTTTATATATCTCTGCAGTAAAGCGTGGAGGATTGTCATTCACATCTGTAACAGTAACTTCGACCACAGCCATAGAAGAAAGTTGAATTTTTTCACCCCGATCAGATGCAACCACTGTGATTTTGTATTTGTCTCGTTTCTCATGATCGAGTTCTTTGAGAGTGGTAATCCAGCCAGTTTCCATGTTTATGGCAAAAGACTCTATAATGTCTAGTTCTTGAGAAGGATCCAAGCTGTAAGTAACCTGCCCATTGAGTCCTGAATCTAAGTCAGTTCCTTTAACCTGGATGACTCTTGTTCCAGCTGGCATGTTTTCTACGATGAATGCTTCATATGGATTGGACTCCAAAACTGGTTTGTTATCATTTGCATCTTTTACTTGAATGCTTACCTCTACTGAGGAAACAACATTATAATCTTCATTTGCATACTGTGCTTGAACTGAGAACTGGTACCATTTAGTTGTTTCATGATCAAGATTCTTCTCAAGTTTCAACTCTCCAGTCTGTCGGTCAATCACAAAAAAATCATCTCTATTGCTTTCAGGAGTGTTCCCTTTAATTAGACTATACACTAAAGTCTGATTATGCTCTGCTTTGATAACATCTATCTCAGTCCCAATTGGAATGTCCTCAGATACCGTGTAAGAATAAAATGGCTCTGAAAATTTTGGAAGAGGCACTTCTGGTGGGAGTATTCTAGCATAGACAGGAACAACTGACTCTTTTTGAGGGGATCCACCATCGACTGCTCTAACAAAGAAGGTCAGAAACTCATTTTCTAAACCAATTAAGCTTTCTTTTGTAGTAATTATACCAGACAATGAATCAATTTCTAAATTCTCTTTAACATTTTCAGACTCTGCTTCAATAGCATATGTGATGTCTGCATTTGTACCCTCATCAGCATCAGATGCCCAGACTTTAATGACAGAAGTACCCCGTGGAACGTCAGATCCAATATTTACTTCATACTCTGTTGCTCGGAATTGAGGAGCATTATCATTGTCATCTGTAAGTATTACATTAACAGTACAGAAAGCAACTTTTCCTCCTGAATCTTTGGCCATTAAACTAATGGCAATTACTTTTTCTGCTTGTGTTTCACGGTCAAGCTTTTCGGAGGTAAATATCTGCCCCCTCTCATTTGTATAAAATCTGTCTTTGGCAAAGTCATTCACAATGTGGTAAGTGATGTGGCCGTAAGTACCAGAATCTTCATCTGTTGCTTTAACTTCAGTCACCAAAGTATGCGATGGAGCATTTTCAGCTAGTTCAACCTCATATTCATTCTGGCTGAAAACAGGACTGTGCATATTGGCACTGGTTACAGTTACATGGACTTGGGCTGAGCTTCTGAAGACCCCATCAGAAACAGACACGTTAAGATTATAATGTGACTTTAATGTCTGTCTGCGTAGGTTTGAGATGGTGATAATGCCAGTTTTACTATTAATTACAAAATTCTTTTGGTCATTGCCTGTCAGAATGGAGTACTCCAGCTTGTCGACATCTGAACTATCTGCATCTGAGGCTTGCACACATGTCACAAAATGCCCTCGGGGAGCCAGTTCACTAATTTTAGCTTCATAAAGCAATTGGTTAAAAAGAGGGGGGTTATCATTGAGATCAGTTACATCAACAGTTACAATGGTATCACTGCTCAATGGCAGCATGCCACCATCTATGGCCCTTATTAGTAACCTGTGTTGTTTAATTTGTTCATAGTCCAAAGTTCTTGCTGTAAGAATGAGTCCGGTGCTGCTATCTATGTGGAAGTAGTCATGACTTTCACTATTATCCTCAATCAAGTGATAGGAAATACCCCTGTTTGTTCCAGAATCGGCATCTGTGGCGCTCACTTGTACAACAGATGTTCCAATGACAGACGCCTCAGAAAGGGTTGCCGTGTAAGACTGCTCTGTAAACACAGGAGGATTATCATTGATGTCTTCCACTATTATGTCTACAAACACATCAGCATGCGCCCCAGTTAGGGAGTCTGTTGCTCTAATACTCAGTTTGTAGGCTGGATGAGACTCAAAGTCAAGAGGGGCAACCACATTTATAACTCCGGTGTTGAAGTTGATAGTGAACTGATTGAAAGGATCTCCATCTGTGATGCTGTAAAACACCTTAAGTCCTTCTGGGCTGTTTGCTTGTACATGTACCACAGGACTATGGAGCTGAATGTTTTCTGGTATCTCTGCACTATAGAAAGGCTTTTCGAAAACTGGCATAGCTTTACTCATAACTGTAATTGGGACTATAACTTCAGCAGAAAAAGCAGGGTCTCCTCCATCTTTTGCAACTACAGTGACCAAATACTCCTTATTTAGTGTGTCTGGTTCAAACTTCTTCTTCAGCGAGATTTCACCAGTGGGATCAATTTGGAAATGTTCATGATGTTCTTTGAGATAATAATGCACCTCTCCATTTCTGCCTGTATCTTTATCTACTGCAGTGACACGTCGAATAACATGGCCTACTTCAGAGTCTACTTTAATGACAGCATAATATGGAAGATTGACAAAAAATGGAGCATTATCATTCACATCTTCCACTGTGACTTTAACTACAATGTGTGCAACAACTGATGGTTTATATTCCTCTGTCACTTCTATGACCACATCAAAAGATTCTTGCTGCTCACGATCAAATGGTATTCCTGTTGTTGAAAGGACTCCTGAAGTTGGGCTTACTTTAAATCTGCTGTCTGGATTTAGAATATGGTAAAACAAAGGCTCATTTATTTGATTCCCTATAGCAGTAACAACAGCTATTGTTTTTGCCTCTGTGGAATTCTCCTGCACTGTTGCAGAGTAAGAACTCTGTGCGAACTTCAACTGGCTTGTTTTGCTTTCTTTCACATTAATTTTTACAGACGCAGTGCTTGCAAATCTGCCATCAGATGCTCTCACTGTTAATTCATATCTGCTTCTTAACTGAGTTGTATTTTGTACCGTTATATCTCCAGTCTCAGGGTTTACTGAAAATTTTTCTCCAATGTTGCCTTCAATAATGGAATAAATTAATTGTGAAAAAATGCCTGAATCAGCATCAGTGGCATTTACACTGATGACTTTCACGCCTTTATAGGTTGGAACCAAAATGGATGTCTCATATACCTCTCTTGAAAACACAGGAGGACAATCATTGATGTCAATTACATAAATAGTAACATTAGCTGCATATTCTGCATATAAACGTGGTATCCCCATATCATGTACTTGCACTGAAAAGTGGAAAATATTTGTCTCCTCGTAGTCCAGACTCATTACTGTCCGAATGGCACCAGTGCTAGAATCAATGGCAAAATACTTGCGGACAGATGGTTCAACAATTTGATAAACAAGCAAAGCATTAGATTCCTTATCAGCATCTGTAGCTCGAATTACTAATGGGATATTCTTGTCAGTCAGAACCACACTGTTAATTGAAGCTGATTCACTGATGAGTCCTCTATATTCAGCCTGCATAAAAATTGGTGTATTGTCATTCTCATCCTGAAGATGTACCAAAACTGTTGCATTAGTGGACAAGCCAGCCATATTTGTTCCTTGCACAGTTAGAGTGTAAATAGGCAAAGTTTCAAAATCAAGTATCTTCTGAGAAACAATGACACCCGAGTTCGGGTTGATAGCAAAGGCATCACCTACATTACCATCTTTTATTTCATAAACGACAGAAGACTGACTGTATGCTGTAACCATTCCAACAAAACTGCCAATGCTGGCACTTTCACTGATTTCTGTAGAATATTCTTTGGCTGTGAATTTTGGTGAGGCATTATCAGAAACCGTCACAAATATATGCACAGAGGTCACTTCACTCATGGGAGGATCTCCTTTGTCTGTAGCTTTTACCATCAGGTTGTATTCTTCCTGGTTACTACGATCTAACTCCTTTGCAGTTCTAATTATACCCAAAATGGGATCTATAAAGAAGGAATTTCCAATATTCCCTGTGAAGAAAATGAAAAGTAATTAAAGAAGAGGTATACAGAACTTAGAGGATGATTGCTTTTTTAGCTATATACTAAAAGAGATCCCATAGCAAGAACACAGAGAATATTAAAGTTTCTTAGTTTTGTTTAATAAACATTTGTTAGGCTCTCTGGAAAGTCTTCTGTAATCAAGAGTTAGCACTAATTCTAAGTTCACTTGTGGAAACATTGCATAAAACATAGTTAGCAAAGCCATCCAAGCCTTGAAAGTAAATGCAAAAAATTTGTTTCATTTTCCATTAAAAAAGCCTTAAAGAGATAGCAATTATTTTGCAAGTTTCAACATTCCTTCAAATTATCTTTTGTCATTGAGTTCATATTTAAGCCAACTTAAATATCTACTGAAGCTGAAAGAAAATTATATTCAGAAGTTAACATTAGTGGAATACAAGTTACATTTTATGATTTCAAATAACTAGACTGCTTTGAAAAAAAGAAGTGTTTTAATGAATTTCACTTGTGAATCTTAATTGCTTACACAAGCATTGTTTAAATCACTGCTTCAAAATTAATCTCTCTGAATTGGGCCAACAGCTCTCTCTCTCCTAGTGTCCTATTAATACATAGGCAAGCTATTCTCTGTGATAGTATCAGGAAAAAAATACTGCCTGCTGTGGATTATCAGCTGCCATTTGATAAACACTTGTTTTCTTTATATTTTCAAATATATAGCTGAACTACACTGCAGACAGTATTCAGCTCATGTACTAAATATGGTTAAGATTTAATATTTTACTTCCTTAAAAAATTACATTACTAAAGCCATCTTCTCAGCACGGAAAAAATTCATTAAGATCTTCTGAATTATGCACATAAGTAGGCAAGAGGGGATTTTTTTGCGGTTTTCTGTTTCGTGGGGTTTTTTGGGTTGGGTTTTGGTTTTTTTTTTTTAGTGGAGGCTTTAAACACAGTGGCATTCTCAGAATATCCCATTACAAATCTAAGCAGCCATTACAAACATTTAAGGAATGTTTCTTCCATATGCTTAGAACATCAATTATAATGCTTTAACCTCCCAGTAGATCATAGTCCTGTAAAACAAGCCTAAGAAAGTCTTATATTTACTCGTACAAAAAAACAAGAAAGGAAGAGAACAGGGTATAACTTCATTCTAGACAGGGGGACACACATATTTTTTTCTTGCCATGCTTTGACATTTGTAAAACAAGCACTACTGAAATGGGAAAGGCAAGAGAAAAGTTTCATGGATGTTCATGTCCTGCTTAGTAAAAAGGTCATATTTCAACAAATAACAGAAAACAAAAATATTTTAAGCAACTTATGAGACACTTAAATACATTCTTCTTCTTCAGAGTATCATAATCACAGCTTAATTTTGATACAGTGTTAAAGTACATTTTCCTATCAAAACAACACTTATGGGGAAGTAAGGGAAAATATTTACAGTAAACAACTCCTATGCTTTACAAAGCAACTTATGTCAAATAAAAAAAAGCATTTGCACATAACGCCTTGCATGCAGCAGTAACTGAACTGCTTTTTACCTACTATTCTCATTAATATACAGTTTCTTATGCTTGTTACTAGGATTTTTATTTTAAATTACTTTCTCTCTTGAAAGTAGTATTGCACATAGGTAATGAAATTTAAATAAACTTCCCCCCCCAGTCATAGTGCCTAAATAGTTCAGGACCTTAGTAATGGCAGGCTTGTACCTAGATTTAATGGATTGAACCAAAACTCACTTCCATCTGGGAAGTGACCTCAGTCAATGTCATCCTGTTTTCATATTATTCAAAATTGCCAGCATTTGAATTGCATTGTTATAGACAAGTTCAGAAAGATACTCCAACATTAAAAATAAGCAGCAGCACCTAATGTTCTTCTCTGGCCTGCAATCTGGAAGGAGCCTTAACGCCAAATTGACCAGCTATTAAAGAATTTCTTATATATTTTATTGAGATAGAATAGCAGTCCCACTATCTAAAATCAGCCAGAGGGAACCATACAAAGCAACCTTTTCCTTGCTACATATATCAGGAAGTTTAACTTAAAAACTGGAACTATTTAGTGGTTAAGTATATGGATATTTATAAGTTATTTTTGAGCTCCTTTCTTTCACATTGTGTTACTCACGAAAGCACTTGTCTCAGGCTCTTATTCTTTTCATCAAATACTTGCTTTGCCTATGCCACAAAATATCACTTGCATCATCAAAAAATAATGCTTTTTTGATCTGAATTTAATGCTTCTGTAATTTCTAAAGAATACACCCCTCTAAGGGTTTAAGGGTAGCTTTTTCTTCTACTACTACTACTAAAATGTTCTAAATGTATCTAAAAGATAATATAAATAGCTAAGGGAGGGAAATGAACATTTGTCATTGTAGTTTTCTTTTAAATGCGCTGAGGCTATATCTTAAATACATCTCACAGAATACGATGCATACACCTGTACTGCCCTCTTTTTTATAGCTATTTTTTACATGTCTACAATGGAAACAAAGTATCAGCGAGCATTGTTTCAAAATACACTGAAGATGTAAGAAAGTCAATCTACCTGATTCAATAGAGTACACAATTTCTGCATTTTTTCCTTTGTCCTTATCTAATGCTGTAACCTGGAGTACTGCTGATCCAACAGCTGCTGACTCGTATACCCGTCCTTCATAGGAAGAGCTGGTGAACCATGGAGCATGATCATTTGTGTCGCTAACATTAATGATGATTCTAGCATAGTTGCGTTTTACAGGAACATCTTGATCTCGAACCTGAAACAGTTAGCACATTACTAGTAATTAGCACTGTTATTTCAGTAGTTCATCAAATATTAGTAATAATTCAAGGTTCGATCTGTACCAGTCACAGAGACAAAGACTGCATACAAATAAATGTTTGAATTAGGCGGTGAAATTAAGAAGACATTAAAAAGATCTGTTTGTTATTGACTACAGAAGAAATTTTGTTTTATTTACCATTACTGTGAGAATATGCTGGTTCATGGTCTCATGATCCAATTTTTCTGAAGTATAAAGAGAGCCAGTTCCAGGGTCCAGACGAAATTTTTTAAGACTGATGGGATCAGTGCTGCCCTGCATAGTATAAATCAGTTTATTCTTCTCATCTCTGTCTGTGGCACTGACTTGCAGAATTTCTGTCTCTGGTATGGTATCTTCAGGTATAACAACTTCATATTTTGAAGCAGAAAACTGAGGCCTGTGATTATTTGTGTCTATAACTTTGATGTATACCTGAAATGATACAATGGAAGGGGAAAGCATTGATGATATTTGGGAAACAGAGATGAAAAGAGGATATATCATTGAAAATCAGACCATAATACTGAAATAATTCCACTGCAAGACAATTTTTCTTTTTCAGGGAAGGGGAAATATCTAAGAGGTGTAGGGAAGAAGAATCTCACTAAACCCAAATCTGCGTCACCTTCCCCAAAGTCAAACCAGAATCTGTATGATCAAAAATGCCTTAGGTAAGATACCTTAAAAGGAATGACTTTTGTCTAAAGCAAGATAAAAAGGAATTCCTTTGTAATTTTGAAAATAATAATAATAAAAAAATCAATATAGATCCCAGGGTGGGTAAAAATCCTTTTTATTTGTGCAAAGTTGGAATTTTAAGCAATGTTTTCCAAGGTAGCAGATGCACTGTACTCCTCCTCACATGGAAACAATCCTCTTTCAGCTCCTTACATTTCCAAGCCTAGGCAAGAATGGAAAAGTGGTGGAATTCCCACAAAAATAGGAACCACAATTATTATTTGCTCTTCTTCAGCAGTGTAGCACAATCTCAGCATAGGACGCCAACACAATTTCTCTGAAGTTACAGTTATATTAACTTCGATGCTTCAAACTGCATTTTCCCACCAAAGTTCAGCTGGGTTCACCTATGTGCTATGCAGGCAATGCTCTCTTTGCCCGAACGATAACATTCACTGGAACCACACAAGATCCCTGCACACCTACTTGCCTTCCACAGCATTGAACTCTGGTATAAAAAGAGTAAGACATTCAGCCGCCATCCTGTTCCTTCAACAGTGAACATCAGCTGAGTAGCAGTAATGCACAGGACTTGGCAGGTGGACAGCAAAGCTCCAAGCACACATGGCTAAATTCACGCTCTTATGTGCTGCACATACAGACATGCTTTTAGCCACCCAAAAGGTTAGCTGCTTTGTATAAATTAGTTAAGTGCCATCGACAGGTGTTTAAAATAAGTACTTGTGATATCGTAAGTGGGTTAAATTGCTCTTTGAAGATACTTATTGCTTTCCATTGATACCTGGTGGAGTCTAGAGATATAATTTAGACAAGGTACCAAACTGCCATGCGGTAGAAACTAGATGAGATGAATTCTGATGGCAGTAAATAATAAAGGAAATGCCATGCATCTCACTATAGGAAGAAAAAGCTTCCTCAACTTCAACCTTGCAAAACTAGCATCTTCTGTTAAAAAGAAAAACCTTTTTCTGTACCAAGGAAAAACAGGTATTCAGTGTATCAACAGGAGTCATACTAATTGCTAACATTTATTTCACATGCAGGTATATTATCCCAGGTTGCAACTATTACCTAAGCTCTAATGCAATGAGTTCTTCCTAATAGCAAATTTTAATACAGACCGAAAACATTTAAATAACTTTCAGACAGACAAAGGCTGTCCTTGGATATACTCCACAAATGCTACCAAGACTTTAGGAGATTGTTAGATTTCATTCTAAGTAACAACAGAAAGACTTTTCCGTCTAAGTAATGAAGTCCTGCACCAACTCTGGAGCCACCACAGGGCAGACTGATTAATGGAAGTGAGAATCCAGTGCCACAAAGAACTGGGTGTGGAACTCTGGGATAACTTTGTATTATAACATAGGAAAGTCCTCCCGAAAAACTGGGATATTGCCCACTCTAGTAGCTGAAATAATTGTCACCAGAAAGACTATATCCACTGAAAATTTCACTTGGACAATAAAAAAGAACAGACAAGCATGTAAAAGGGAATATAGGAACAGAGCTGAAGATGGCAAGTGTGGCATCTCAAGAGTCAGAAGCCAGATACAGAACAAAAAGGGTTTGAGGTTTATTTGAAACTGTGAAACAACCTGAGGGTAAGCAAGATCACTGGGAGACATAAGGAGCAATTAAGGCAGAGGAAAGCCCATCCCAGATTACAATTTTGCCTCAGTCTTATTCACCACGAACAATAGGGAGCATGACCCTGCACAAAACAAAATAAAAATGAGACTGGCAAAGCAGTGGTGTGGCGCAATAAGCTGCTTAGCAGAAACAAACCACCAACACAAGATGGGAGCCACCCCCAGGTCCTGCTGAACTGCAAGGGGGAAAGAAAAAAAAATAACCAAAAAAACCCTCCAAGAAAACTTAAATGGCAATCCTCCTAACGCAACATGTGCTGTTAATAACACTGAGCTCCACCTCCCGACAGCCAGGGCAGGGAGCGGGGCACGTGCGCGCACACCAGTGTCCGAGCCACACACGCGCGCCTCTAACTTCTTTTAGTAGATGCAGTCCTAAGCGTTGCAGGTCAGCGAGCCATAATCCAAAAGATAGTACTTTTAGGGAAATATTCATAAACACAGGAAGCTTTTTACTGTTTGAAACAGTCTGTGAGGATAAATTCAAACTATCACTGCACAGGGAAATGCTGCCTCCCACAATTTATAAGGTTTCTCAGAAAATGGAAAAAACAGAAAATAAACTAATCATTTGGCACACTGATAAAATCCCTTGCAAGATGTTGCTACGGAAACTAAGGAGCTTTTTTTTTTATCATGAATTAGAAACTGATTAAAGAAAGGAAACAAAGAGTTGGAATAAACATTGATTTTCAGTGGGAAGAAAAATTTATGGTAGGTGACCTAGGATAGATATTAGGTCAAGTTTTTAAATATATTCACTAACAAATTCAGTTGCAAAATGAAGAGCAAGAATGAATAGAATATGACCTTAAATACGTTATAGATTGTCATGATTAGAGAGGAAGTAACAAAGCAACACAAGCACAATTGTTTTCTTTTTAAATTCTGTATAAAACACATTTTAATGCACCTTGGAAGAAGAAATACAGACGGGTCCAATACATTTACTTAAACAGTATTTCAGTAAAAACCCTGTTCACTGGACACTGGTGCTCAGGAACATAAAAAATAAAACCAAATGAAGATGGCCAACAAATTTAAAAAAATGCAGAAAACCCCAACCCTCAATACAAATCAAACTATACAAGAATCTTTTATATAAATAAAAGGTTAAAAGACCATATACAATTACAACACTTAATTAACAGATAGGATGCTTTCAAAATGAACAAATCAACAATTTTTTTATTCAATTACCACCCCAACAGATTATTAATTTTAGACTCAGAAGAACAGTAAGTGAAAAGATAAAGTGTCAAATTTGATGAATTTAAATCATAATTGTTATTTAAGTTCATGTCTATTTCCCCCTCAAGGGAGGAAATACAGAAACTTGGGTGAAAATTGGAGGTGAGAGGGAATGCAACTCCAGAGCAACTGCATTAGATGAATCAGAAGATTCATCAACTGAATTAAATGAAGCAGAAGACATTGCCACCTGTGCTGTTGGTACTACTCAAAATGAATACACGAATCCAGCATTTCTAGAATGGAGCACCATAAACAACTATGCAAAGTACTAAGTTAAATGCCAGGAATGTAGTGGCTGTGAAACCAACATTGGTACCTGCAAGACTAACCACATAGCCAACTAACCAGCTTAACTGAAAAGTGATCTGTTGATCATACTACCGGAAGGACTTAGCATCAACTTCCTCTGGTATTAGCTAGTGAAGCAGTTAAAATGACCTTACCACTAAACACATGAGGAGACATCCTCTAAAAAAGGTACTGTTGGGCCAAGCAGATAAGGAGATACCTCATCAAAATGTACAGCACTATTAAAAATGAATTATTAACAAAAATATTACTAAGGAATAAACATAATGACTCGGTCACTATGAATGGCTTGTTCACTATGAATGGCTTGTTCAGGTATTTCATTACTTGTCAGATTACTTGCTCAGGCATGCAGTTTTTCTCCATACTGGTAAACACAACTACAAATACACAATTTGATCTATTAGTGCAATCATTTTAAAATGTACCTAAAATCCAAAGTTCATCTTTGCCTCAAGTGAAAGGTGTTTTATCTACATAATTTAGGATTAATTTCTCACTCACTGATGTTCTTGCTTTACACCCCTCCACAGATTCTGATGGACAAGCATAACGTGAATTGATGGGCATCTCTTCTGTAACTTGGCTAACTGCATGCTGGGCTGCTTTAGTAAGGGGAGCACGAGGTAGGGGGAAAGGAATAATTCCCCTCTATTTGACCCTCACTGGTGGGACTGCAGATCCACTACAGTTTTGGGCCCTGCAGTGCAAGAGAGGTCTTGACAAACTGAAATGACTGCAGTGAAGGGCCATTAAAATCAATGGGGATCTAAAAGCTCTTCATCCACTGTGTAAAGGGAGGGCTGCAGGAAAGAGAGCCAGACTCTTCTCAGAAGTGCACAGTGAAAGGACAAGAGGTGACACAAGCCCCAACAAGGGAAACTATAGTTAGACACAAGAAAAAATTATTTTCAAGGAGGGTGGTTAAAAATTAACGTAAAAGGATGTCCAAGGAAGAGGTGGCACCGCTGTCATCCCAAGCACTTAGAACCTGACAAGTCCCTGAACAACTTGATCCAACTTTACAGTTTGCTCTGCTTTGAGCTGGAATTTTCACTAGATGAACTCCAGGGGCTCTTTCCTATCTAAACTATTAAATAAAGTACTACGGAAACCCTACTTTCAAGACAGGGATTCTTAATGATGCTAAGTGACAGGTGCCAGATGTGCAATTCCTTTTAAATGTAAGAGGACCACATTTTCATGTAAACTGTTAAGGCCTTCAAATTAAATGAAAGGCACCTGAAATAATAATGGTGAGTGCAATTTTAAAGACCCACACAGAAAAATATGGATTTGTGCACCTGAGAACAAAATACATGAAGAACTTGTGCTATTCTAAAGTAACACATATAACACAATAAAAACAGCTACATAAATTCTCAATGAAATTGTAAGATTAAATTCAAATGAAATATACTAATATTATCTCTTAAGAAAGAAGCTGCACATTAAAGAGGCACACCACAGAGAAGTTTGATGTTAATAGACCATAATGTGAGCTCTGAAATGGAATGGTCTGAACTAAAGAAACTTGACTGATTTTGCAAAGCTATGCAAGGGCTGTGTTGCACAATTGCCCTCTACTCGCAGATCTCAGTGAGAGTGATGCAGCCTGGTTATACAGACAGAGAACAAAGCAGCCCAAGATTATTTACGGGAAGGACTTGAAGTCTATTAATTATTTGACAGGGGAAACCTAAATTTGCATCAGAATGCACTGATTATTAGTGAGTTATAGAGAAGATAAGTGCCACTGACAAAACATACTCAATGTGTAGTATTTCAACACGATGTTCCGTTAGATTGTTTTAATCTAGTTTTTCATTTGCAGGTTCTATGAGGAGTTTAAAATCTCCTCCTTTCTTCATTCATAATTACATTATTGTTACGTTGACATGTTTATAATCATTTTCAAAAACAGAAAGTTATATTATCAGAGATAATGTAACTGCATTCCAGTTCTAAGACTTGTCTGCGGAGAAGTGTGGTGATTGCAAGCAAAAATGCACATTTAATCATTGAAGAACGTTCTATTCTTCATTCCCAAACCAACCCCAAAGCATGATATCCATATAAATTTTGCATAAAGTATGATTAAATATTCTGCGATAGCACAGCAATAGGTAAAATGCTGCAATTAGCTTTAAACCATCTTAAGTATTACTTCCAGCGAGGAAAATTGATAGACATAGCAATGACTGGAAGCAGCTATAGCTAGAAATGGGATTTTTCTTTCCTTTCTTTTTTTTTTCCCCCCCTGCAATAGCAGCCCAATAGTTCATATATTGCTATTTGGATGCTGCGAATAACCTTTTCTATTTAAGGCCAAAACATTACAATCCAAAAACATTAGTACACTGATTTGTTTTTTGAATTATATTCCTTCCTAGTATGACACTAATCATCTCTAACATCATCTATCAAACACCACTACTGTAGGCCTGGAATTTTTTTGTCCTTGTTTTGCATCATGCATTTGGCATTTAGATGCATGCAAAATTCTAATAGCCTCCACGCCTACTGCTGCTGTATTTTTCAAAAAAGCTATTTAACTGAAGTCCTGAGAGTCAAATGCTCTACAGATGTTGATGTCCTGAGGCCAGCAAATGCCTTCTAGTTTAAAGTCAGATTCAATACACTGCTTTTACACAGCAAGATTTTAATTTCTTGTCCCCCAGTGTCTTAAATATGTCATTTCCTTTTTCAAATTAAATGTACAATTGCTTAATCTGCTGGTAATCAACTTCTGTTAAATTGTTTACTGTATTTCCAATGTTTACAGCAATTACTTTGTAAGCTAAAAGCTGTGTATGGCATATTGTTGTTCCTAACGTATGCACTCAGTATTCAGAATTTTTTTTGCCTGTCACTCCATTTTAACTGTTTCTCAGCTCTTAGAAGAATCTAACACAACATCAACACTCAAACTTTAATCTTCATTATTTCAGTAGTGAGTAATAGAATTTACACACTAGCAGCCATAAATCACACCTTCAACTTTGATTTCATATTAACATTTTTAATTCCCCTGAAGTTAACCCTCATCTGAAATACATCTTCTTAACAATAGCCCTGAGGGCTATCTTAGCAGACCAGTCCATTTGGGTGGGCCAGAAGTTATGGGGGAGATAACAGAATCAGTTAAAATCAGAGGTCTGTTCATGCACCAACAGTTGCAGAGTTTGAACTAATCCATGCTCCTCAATCTATATACCACAGCAACATGAGACTCAAACAGCAACAGCGTAACTTGTGCTTATCCCACATACAGGGGAAAAAGGAAGACAATGCAAAGGAAGTCTTTGTGCTCACTTGTAACAGAAACCACAACCTCTGCTCCTGCCAACTCTAGCTGAGAGAGGAAAGGAAAGACACGAAAGAAAAACCATACAAAAAAAACTATCACAGAAATAAGAGATGATAAATTTGAGACTACTACGCCAATTCTTCTGCAGCAGACTGCTGTGGTAAATGTTTATAATGTTCACTCATCTTTACAAAATGCTAAAATAACAAATTCATTTAAAGAAATTGGACAAAAGCTATGCTGTGTGCTTCCGAGAAGAACTAAATGAATCGTGTAGCCCAGAGGAAGAGAAGGGGTGAGGGTTAAAGTTTTTATGTGACCTTCCAATTCTTGGTTGTTCCAGAAGATAAAGCAGATTATGGTTCAACTGTGACAGCTCAGGACGCCTGCATAAGTTCAGCTATATAAACAGCAGCACTGGATAGAATATATGCAGTCATAGAGACCACAAATTCAGACCCCAGGCTACCCCAACACATTCTGCATGGTGACATTTTTGACTGCATTCTTGGGAGGAGGGGGAGGAAGTGTGTGTGGGAAGCCTCTTGTTGTCTTTCTGACTTTCCTGGCAAGAGAAATTCTCTTTTAGTTGGATTTGGGTTTCTTCTGTATTTTTTTTTTTTTCTCAAACTAATTTATGCCTTCTATCTAGCATTCTGTAATTGGTAGAAATGAATCTGCTCAATATTTTCACTACAAGTAGACAATATATTTACAGCAGGATTCTACAAATCTTTTATGGTGGTTACCAGCACCAGCAGCAATGGCACCATGGCTATGACAGCAGCAAGTTCTGAACTGGGAGACATCTTCTCATGTTTGGAGATTCATGGTCTGGAATATCACTTACAATTGTCACCATTAAAGAAAAAGGCAGCTCTCAAAGGAAACTGCTAACCTTGCAATCTCCTACTATTGAATGTAGTCTATTTGACCTATCAAGCCTCCAGATGTACAGTCAGCTCAATAAAGATTCCGTTTTAAATCCTAAACGTTGACAAGAAACATCTTTCCCTCTGGCCGAAAGGAGGAAGACAACATATAAGACCTTAGAAAAGACAACAGAAAAACATACATACCGCATAGAAGTTGAAAAAAAAATTGCATTCATAACACAGATTTCCATGTACAAGAACATAGATTTCCATGTACAGGAACATAGATTTCCATGTACAGGAACATAGATTTCCATGTACAGGAAAGACAGCAGCAAGCCACTTTCTGCTCTTTAAGATCCTGAGCAGTAGGTCAATGACAGGTAGGCAACACAGACACATCACAGTCCCAATCCAAGCCTTAAATCAGTAAATAAATCCTTTCCTTTCTATTTGGAAGAAAAGCGAAGCTCCTCTATGCTCATGGCTCCATTGACACCAATCTCAGCTAAACCTTACTTTCAAATATATTCAGGTTCTGGGCTGGGAGAAGAAACTAGATGGGAAAAACAGGAGGGATATACATCATAACCTACTTTACTACGAGGTATTTCCAGTAGCGTCACAAAAGGCTTCTGCCTTAAAGTGAACTTATTAGTCCAACTACAAGAATTGCCACCACCACACAGCCTTAGTAGAGAGGTAATATGAAGAAATTTGGTTTGTCTAAGATTGCTGCTTTTTGGGGAAAGTTTGCCAATCTCTATCTCCACCTAAAGAAAGTACTCAGGAAGATCCACAGAGATGTTATCATCTAAACCTTGTTTCTATATGCACACCATGCAGAAGGAGCCGCTCAGTTTCATAAGATGGTTACAATTTGTCATTCACAGATCCTGAGAGGGGTGGGAACCAAACAACCTTACAATGGTCATCTTTTAAATTTCAAGTGAAGTAATATTATTTGGTGATTTTGGGGGAGCTGGATAAAAAGGGGTAATTCAGATAAGAAGTATTAATCCTTTCCTCATGAGTAAATCATGCGTGAAAGGGCTTAGTTTCTGTTTTCATTTACTCAGTTAATGTAGGAACATGATATAACTTAAAAGTTGCTGATTCAGACTATAGCATAGTAACACACAATCTTCCACCTGGACCACCAAACAACGTGGCTCTATGAATATCAGAATCCACTTCTATTTTAGACAGTCCCTATTTATATAAACCATATTCATTGTCCAGGATGAAAATAATGGTAAAGAGAAAATGCAACACCCTCCCCACCCCCCAGCTACAAATTCCTTCTTGTACAAGTGCTTCATTAGAAAGTCCATTACCTGAGTGCTGATAGATCTGGTTCCATCTGTTGCCTCTACCGTCAAGTTGTAATTTGATTTCTGTTCTGCATCAAGAGGTCTAGCAACAATGATAGTTCCAGTGCCCTTCTCCACATCAAATCGACTGTCATAGTTGCCACCTTGTTCAGGAAATTGGGAGAGGGAGAAGTTCATAAAACAGAGCACTGCTGCATTATTTTCATGTATGATCATGTTCTGTCTTCAGATGCTTAATGAAGGTGGAACTATATACACATATACTTATATATATACACACTTCTTTTAAACCCTTTGGGGTTTTTTCTGGTAATGTGATATGCTGCTACTTACAGAGATTTAAAGCTGAGTAGTTTTGGACAAAGCTGATTTGTCTGGCTCATGGAAAGTTAGCAGGTAGATTCTTAGCAAGATTCTCTACTGTTTTTTTAACCAGAATTCAAAGATTCCAAACAGCAGGAAACTGAGAATTACTAGGTGAAATGTGATAGTTTATTCTGTGCAGATAGTCAGGCTAATTAGTGAAATAAAATATACTTTTTATCAAAATAAATGAAAATTCAAAATCAGAAATACTGTCAAATTTGTGTCCTTTGGATCAGAGTACAAATTACTATACTCATATATGAATATAGATAAGGTTGAAAAAGCTACAGTACCTCCAAAGGACTCTCACCTCAATGCTGAGTATCTAAAGAACTCACTATCTAACTCCTACTGAGATACACAGGACTCATCTGAGTGTTAAATGTTTAAATGCCCAATGTTTAAATATGGCCAAGCTCCTTTTCTGAAGCAAATTTTCTTAACTTCCCTTGTGAAACTTTCAAATTACCCTTTGAAATATAGTTAAATAACCGCGTAGATCAATAGCTACACTTAAGTCATTTAAACATTTAATTGATCATCATCATGCCACCCCAAGCAGACTGTCATGAGAATACAATGTCCAAATATTGTTAGCAATGATAAATACTGCCATTTAACTACAATTGCTTTAGACCTCTCAATAAACTGCCTAAAATGGAGGAATCAATTTTTATTTTGGTCAAGCCAGTGCTAGATATGGCAAACCAATTTCTCCTAATTGTGTGCATGTGTTTTTCTAATTATATTTTACAAGGACAGCATTCAGATGTCATGAGTACTTTTTAAAAATTAGTTTTTACATGCTATGTTTTGTAAATCACTGAATGCCTTTTATGAAAAGCCAAGGTTACAAGTGAGACAGTGAAGTTCCAAAGGTTGCAAATTTACCCAAGAAAGAACAGTAAATACTGAAATGGGCCCCCATTCACATGTAAAAAAGATTTCACCTTCAGAAGGTTCCACTGCATGACAGACATATCAGTTTGGGAAACACAGGCTGGATTCTGCTTCACTGGATTTAAGATATTTCATAACGACAAAGATAATATAATTTTTCAAGTTTCACTGAAAGCCAACTCCTCTTACTGGCCCAGCAGCAGTTTCTGAATCACATGAATGGATATAAACTGGACAGCATGAAAGGCAG
>VZTL01023578.1:0-14143 GCA_013400535.1 Scopus umbretta | reverse complement strand
TTCTATGATTCTATGATTTACCCATAATATATTTTTAGTTTTTAAAGCAGAACAGCTGAAGCTCAGTCTTTCACTTTGTCCTCTAGGCTGTAGTATGATTAAAAACCTATTCCTGTAAATCAAGTATAAATACATATCTCAGAAACCTGGAGGTAAAAGATAAATTAAGTTACAGAGAATGGTTATATTATCTTATCTCCTAAATATGCCCTTGCCTTAAACCAAATTGTACCCCACCCCCATATGGAAAAACATACGATTATAGCAAAGGCTTTAATTTTCCATATTCTACTGATGATTTAACTAATTTCAAAGTTATTTTTAGGAAGGGCGAAAAAGAGCAGGTTTTAAATCCGCTCATATTCTGTGTACCATATGCATCTTCTTTGATGTTACACAGATTGCTAAATAATAAGTCCTGGACTTTCCCTTTGTAGGCTCAACCAGCTGCTGCATTAGCTGTTCCTGTGTCTTTTTTCTGTGTTGAGTGCACTTAAGCCCTTATGCAACCTAATACTTTCTGTCATTGGAATAATTTTCTGCTGTTATCCAAATGCCCGTTCTGCTTTGTGGTAGCGCTTTCTTTCAGTTCCTGTGGTGGAGGAAAGCAAACGATGTATTTTTTTGCAGTGACAGGATGTTTATCAATCACATTGCACTTTCTTTGATTTTATGCTATTATATGTTCTGTAAATCAATTTTGTTTGGTATTTCAGTTTATTCTTCTGAAAGACCTTTGCCTTGAAGACAACTCTAATACCCTATTTTTTCCTGTTTCTATGGTGTTTAATTAATACAAATGTTATATGATGACTATAAACACTGTTTATATACACATATGGATATTTACAAGAAATTTAACATTAACAGATTTTTTTCTTTAATTTCAGCAGTCTTAATACTGTCTGAATGCTTTTATTTTCCCACTGGAAAAATAATTTATATACAACAAATACTATGCAAAAACAGTGTATGATGGACAAAAACAAAATAGTTAATGAATATAATTTTCCAAAGTCTGTTACAAATTACATTTGAAAATATGTGTAATTTGTATTAATTTCAACTACACTTTAAAATGTATTCTCCCAAATATCCATCAATTAATTTTAAACTTTTCTTTAAAACAAAAAAACCCTGATTATTATCTTGGCATATTCTTAAGGGTGCCAATGAGTCTGTTTTCACATATTATAACAGACATAAAGTAGTGTATTTCTTTCATAGGCAGTACCTTATTCAAATTCAATTACAAATGTCTGTTGAAATCCTGAACATAGCTTTAGCTTCCATTTTCTGTGTCTTGTGTTGACTGCCCCTTTAATCCTTATTGACCACATTCTTTCATCTGCTTAAGACATCTTGCTTTTCTAAACAGTATTTTGTGGGGAAATTACAAAATAGGCCCTTATTTACATTGACTGTTCTTAGTTTGCAGTCGATTTTGCTGTTGCTTGAGTTTTTTTTTAATATGCGAGGAGATTTTCAGGTCTGTAAAGGCAGTTTATTGTGCTCAGAAAGTACAGGAATACTTGTAAAGTCACAAACACAGGCATGCAACTGGCCTGAGGATATATTTGAGACTATTACAAGTTTCTTTTGCTGGCAACTTACATAGTTTAGAAGGCAGCAATGACTTTTTTTGCAACATTACTGAAAGATGTTAGGCTTCTCCTATCATCTCTTGTCTTCATGGGCTTCTCCTTGGAAAAATGTTGACTTGGATTCTGTGTCATGGTGCGGATTCAGTTGCTTTCTGGAGACCAACCTTCTCTCCAAGGTACTATGCTAAACTACAATAAAATAAAGATTAAATTAGGTTTTGTTTCACTGTAAATATGGCAAGAGTTAAGACTGAAACTGTTTCCCTCCCAAAAAGGAATGGGTAGAGGTTTTTTCCCTTCTTTTAAAGAAGTTTAATGAACATACTTTGATACTGCCTCATTTTGGATGATTTGTTAAAGATGTTTTTCCTTGAAGAATGCAGCAATATTTTGTAAATGTATAAATATAAATATTTATTCTTCACCATAGCAAGAAGTTGCTACAGCTTCTTTGAGGTGTTCCTATTCCTATTAGGAAACTCAAGAAATTACAGGTTTATTGGTGTGTTGCAGCTGCCATTTGTTTTGTGTGTTCATTTTCTGTTTTCCTTTGCAGGTGTCACCATGGATGTTGTAATGATTCCAACCACACTCCTGCAGTGGTCTCCATTGCTGGCTATGCTTTATACCATTTACATCTTAAACTTTGATTTTCAGTATTAGAGATCATCCTTTGATTTTGTCCTGTTATCATTTTGTTTGTTACAGACTCTTTTCCCTCCAAGTTGTTCTCTACAACTCCATCTCAGGTTTTCCATTCAGTTCTTCATAGTCTCCTACACATTACGTAGTAATATTTCAGCTAGAATTTTTCTTTACTCTTCATCTTCATTCACAGTGATTAGATTTCTAATGTTCGGTTGCTGGTTTTGCAGGTCTCTCTAAAAGTATAGTGGTACAAGTTAACAAAGCACATTATTTACTCCTTCTGGCCAATATCATTATCTTTTACTACTCCTGTATATACTCAGACATCCTTAAACCAAGGCTATCAGGTGTCTGGATCTATTCCAGCACATCTTGCTTATGCTTAGTATGAGAAGATGCCATTCATTTGAATTCTTAAAAAGCTGTTGGTCTCAGCCTTGACATTTGTGATGAAACTGGAACTTTCCCTGTGTCCATGGCAGTAAAGTTACCTCCATTAGGAAGGTCTGTGTTTACTATTCTTCTTAGCTGTTTCTTGGCAGAAGTGGACAGTTAGTTTAATTACAAAGTAAATATTCACTTGAAAGATTTTGACAGGTTTGAAAACCTTCATGCCCCAGTGCCGTATTCAAGACTCATTTCTTTCCTTCTCTCTTTATTTTGCTTTACAACTGCATTGTGAAAATGGCTGAACAGTCAATACTTTTGAGGATGGGACTTTTACAAGTTCTTTAGCAAATCCGCAATCTTTGCTGGAGGCTGGATGCATAGTGTTGCACACATTGTAGTAGAATTGCAAACAGTGGAGCAAAGCACCTGGCTTTTGAAAGTACTGATGCAATGGCTGTGATTTTCTGCTGTAAGGAAGCCTGGTATAGCCAGAATGATATGCTAGTAGAGTTTGAGGAGGTTGATAGCTGCATACCCTTGCTACATACCATAGTCTGACGAACGTAGCTGCCAATTCAACCTGTGTTTGTCTCAAAGTTGCAGAATACAAACAGATCCTCACCCTAGTTTGGGCTCCCAGGTGGTCCATTGAAAGTCAGAGTCATAGGCAGGAGGAATTTAAAGCAGAGAAGATAGGTTATATAGAAGGTCAGAAGCAGGAGAGTTTACTGAGGCAGAGGTAGATCTCAGATAACATTTTATTCCTTTTTTCTGAACTTGCATATGACCCACATTGCTGCTTTGAAGGGTAATGTTTCTTCCTGATAATCTGTGGGATCTCTGGCACTGTTTCTTCACTTAAAGCTCAGTCATTTATGACTTTTGACATTTCTGTATGAGTGCTGATCCTCTTAGCAAATGGGAAAGGAATGATTTGGGAGATGCTGAAAGCAAAAGGAAATGGGAGGAACAGAGACTGTATGCCAAGATAAGAAGGAAGAACAAGAGCAATGACAGCTGTCCTGGAGAAGGCATTAGTGCTACAGTTCTCAAAGTGAGAATATTTTATTTTGTTCTTAGGGTAGTATTCTCCAGGTTATAGACCTGAAGCTAAAAAAAACTGTAATTCTGCTGCCCTCTACAATAAATGAATTTGCTGAGGAGAAAAGAAACACAAAATATTTGGGTTTGATCATATTCTCTTGTCCAAAGCTGCACTTCTAAATTAAATGTGTATGTAGGCATGGGGGAAGGAGGCCTCCAGTCATGGGTTTGTTTTTTTTTTTTCTTCTCTTTTATCTTTTGGAAGGTGACAGCAGTCTGTAGATGCCAGACCCAGCACAGTGGCAGGAAGAAATATTAGTCTGTGTGAGAATCACGTGCTGAATATGTACCTGATTTTTGTCTCATGTGGGAAAAAGATGGCAAGCCAAATGCAGTGTATCATGAATCATACTGAATCTGTTGGCTGCCAATCAGACAAGTGATATAGAGTTGTACTAACTGATCTATAAAGTGATACCAACTCATTTGCATGTGTAAAATGATCTCACTGCTGCTTCTTTTCTTCCTCTTAGTACATTTTTCCAAGCTCTGTGCTCCAAAACATAATTTGTTTTTTCACTCAGTGATTGACTAATACAGCCACTGATTTTTTTTTTATGGGCACTTCTCAGACCCTATTTTGACCTTGAAACTTGCTGTAATTATAGTTGAGATTTTGCATCCAGCAATCATCGGTGGAAACACTGCTTGTTATGTTCTTCCCTTGAGCTGTTTATCGCTTAATTGTGAGACAAAACTGACTCTTGGCAAAAGTGTAATTAATTTTTGAATATAACTCTATATTGTTTGGAAAAAAGGGTTGGTCCAATTAGATTTTTAAGATATCAAAAAGGTAACATTTTAAAGAAAATTAAAATTATCATTTAATGAAAGTTTTTTTCTAACAAATACTCTTACATACAATAAATCCTGACAAGCTTGTTTATACCAAGGAAGGAGAAAAAAGTAAACAGTTATTTGAAGTGATTATATTAAGAATTGAGAGGTCAGTAAGAAGACTTTAACATGCAGACATCATCTGTTACACTCAGAATCTTGTTGTGGACAAAGGGGAATGTACTTTATATACTGAGCTAAGCATTTATGGTTCATCGAATTAGTCTTGACTGTCTAATAAAATTAAGTCCATAGTATCTACTTATTACAATTTAGTTAATAATATGATTAAAATCTTACATATAAACTTCCTACTAACTCCCCTTGTTATTTGGTGTTATGTTTCCCCTTCCAGTACTTCTCCAGGTGTTAAGATTGACTATTCAGTCTTCATCAGGAAGGGGGAGAAGACTTTAACAGTAATTACCATCTTGGTTTCTCCACCTTCTCTTTGGTTTTGAAGTCTGCTTGAGGCTACTTTTTTTATTTTCTTAAGATCGCTTACTTGCTGTTCCTCACTACTTCCAAGGCAAAGTCTGGGAGCTACATGCTGCCCTGCCCCAGCCCTGTGACCCCAGAGGGGCTGTTTGTCTCTCAGTGACTAGGTCGGGGTGTCAGCCCCCTGCCCTNTCGCCTAGACTCCATTAAGACTTGCAGGTTTTCATGCGCATGTGCATTATTGACTGAATGTGATACATATCTAAACCCCGTAGTTTTTAACACATAGACTTTTAAAACAGACTGGGGATGGACTTTGATGGACTTTATTGGATGGACTTTGATGAACTTTATTGCTTTTTAAACTGTTTTAAACATAGTAAAGTATAGCACAATCTAGTAATCTGAAATCAGTAACTGTTGCTGTGAGTGCGCATTTATAATAGCCAGACTTTGAAAGCTTGTTTTCTATTGACTACTGCTGTGAAGTCTGTTCTGCACTACGAAAATTGTTTTTTACTGTATTGCATCACATAGAAAAATTTAGTGGCTGTTTTCAAGTTCTTTTCACTGTACTATAAGCAATTTAGGAAAACCAGACAAAGTACTCCCAAATTCTGAGGCTTCATTGAAAACATCCCACATGGGACGAAGATTTGTTCACTGAATGACACTAAGTAGGTAGAATTTCTAGTATGATTTTTAGTAATTCATTTTCCTCTTGCCTTTGCAGACTATGGCACTATTAAGAAAGTACTTGCCCCGATGAACCAGACTTCAAGCAGCTGCCTGCTTGAAGAAATTGAACTCCTGCCGAAAAGTCAGCGAGAGCCCATCAGGAGCCTTCAGATCCTGCACAGCCAGAGCGTCCTTTTTGTGGGCCTTCAGGAACATGTGATTAAGGTCCCCCTGAAGAGATGTCTCTTTTATAAAACATATAGGTATGAAGAATCAGCTAGTTTGATTTGGTTGGAGAAAAATGCTTGCGTGGGGTTGTGAAAAATCGGAAGGAAAAATCACTAAGTAGGAATCCAAATTAATTACTTCTCTCAGCAATGACTTTCTAGGTACACTTTATCAGAACTGGCTCTGACTTCTTTTACTAAGTTGTTCAGACTAGATGAGATTCTCGAGGAATTACACTGATATTTAAGTGTCATTATAAAGATTCTGAGTTGTGAAATAAAACAGTAAGAAAAGGTTCATATAGAAAACCAGTATCTGATAATGTGCAATATAGCTGCTGGTTCAATATATTTAAAGCTTGAAACTTGGGCAAATTTAAGTTGGCGTTTTTTAACCTGCCTTATAACTGAGTAAACAGTATCTCTGTGTGTTCAGAAAGAAAACTGGATTGGATGCACTGAGAGTTAAGACTAGTTGGAAAAGTGGCTATTTAAAGGTAGTGCTGGATCAGGAAACCACAATAAATGTAAATATTCTACTAGGTGAAAGTGTTATGCAGTTAACAGTTTGATCAAACAAGGAAAACAACTTACAAATTATCACTTGGTTTTAGGCTGTATTATGGTAGTTAAGGAATTTAAAGTTCAGCATACCACTTTTTCTGTAGGTTGTCTACAAGTACTTTTGAGTTGCGAAACATATGGTATTAGAGATTGTTAATTTCATATACTTAGCTATATCTTCCCTTGGATATAAGACTGGTTCCAGTAATGCAGTACAATTGTTCGGTTTTACATCAGATAGACTCTGAACCTCTGTGATGAGCTTTTTGAGAACTGTGACAGAAGCATTTGGTTGTTTTTTAGCTTGTTTTGCTTTCAGCTTGCTTAATACACTTTCCTTTGAAAAACTGGGCTATTAAAAGAGGAAGAAAGGCTGCCAGTTGCCTTTCTGGGCTGCTGCGCTCAGGATCACGGAGATGTTATTTGTGCAGACAGAGAGATTATACCTCCTGTGAAAGGCAGTGACCATTTGCAGGTGGAGACATTTCTGGCTGTCAGAGGGAACACGCACGCAAGTCATAGCAGGGAGGTGACCGCAGGACGCAGGTGTAGAGCTGTGGTTCGGAGACAGCGGAAGGACTTGCCTGAAGGACCTGGCTCTACATGGGGATTGGTGCCATGCAGGAGGCCAGAGAAAGGCTACAGAGTTGAGAACAAGACCGAAGGAAAAGCTGTGCCCTGGGAAACTGGAGTAGACCAGGGAAGGGAGGATTCTCCTTATTACAGTTCTTTACCAGCCCTTTTTGTTTACACTGTCTTGCGTAGCGTATTTTATGTATTTTCTACTAAAGTAGTACTGATAGGACACTCAAAGCCCCATTGGAAGTCCTGCAAAGCTCACCTTAAGGAAAAGTTATGTATAGGCATGTCTCTGCCTCAAGCTTTTGGTTGGTTTAGGGGCCAACATAGGACCAAGTTTCATCTTGTTGAAACAGAATGTGTGGTGGTCCTGTAGCTCTTTTTGTTTTGTTTCCTCCTTTTCATTAAGTGAAGGACTTGTATTTTGGGAGAGGGAGGGGTGCATGTGTGTGTACCTGGAGAAGGAAAAAATAGAGTGACATGTTCTTGTGCTTCTCTCTATTCTTGAATATGACATGATTATGCTGTTCCGATTGTACAAGACATTAAATATGTTTTCTTAAGCAGATGTGTTTATTTCAGAAAGGGAGATTGGGCTGGTATCCTGTTTTTTCTTAGGGACTCTGTAAACACAGAGAGCTCAATAATACGGGTGTCCCGTGTTTACACGAAGTCTGCGCTCCGCTTGAAACATTTCCAGGCTGGAGCCTTATTATGTTGTTAGTGAGATGTGAACTCCAAAATCCAGAGGTGAGACTTCCAGAGCACCTGCTTAACTTGTGCCTCTATGGAGGGCCCACAAGGTCTCTGGTACCTGTGCTTCTCTCCAGACAATTCCCAGGGCACATCAGTGCTAACCCAGCTTCAGGGCCCAAACATGGTTCTGCCCTTGCAGGGTGGGACCGCTGTCTCACATCATGGACCCCATACACAGCTGCAGGCCAGGCATTCTTCTCCCTTTTTGAGCAGTGGGATCTAATTGACTAGATTTTAAGAGTGGTTAAAAAAAAAAGGTGCTGTTCCCATTTTACTGAACAGTAGTTAAATGACTCAAATCCTGCTGAACTGATAATTTATTCCTCTGCCCAGAGGTATGTGAAGTCTCGTCTTCCACTGGAATGACTTACTTAAAAAGGAGATAAAATTACTACTTGTGGGGGTTTTCAGTCATATCTTTCATAGTTGTATCACTTCGCTTGGAATAATTAAATAGGCATTGCACCAAAAGGGTTACCATCCATGCTTTCTTCCTGGTTAAAGAGTTCACCAGCAATTCAAGGTCTTTTTTTGTGTGAAAGGAGAGGATTTACAGCAGTGATCTAAATGAAATATGGCTTCTCCTCGTCATCTATCATTAGACACTCAGATCATTTGGAAAATGCAGACATAATCTTTCTCTCACCTATCACTTTTAGCTTGTCTAGTTTTTTCTTGGCTTATGCTGGATTTCAAGCGTATTTAGTCCTCTACAGGTGGAGAGAAACTTAGTCACTGCATTGCTGAGTGCTTTAATACTCACATTCATGTTATATGTTGCCAACTAGTACTTTTCTACTACAACAATGGATAGATAGAGTAATGAGTAAACCTTACCCAAGGAAAATGCCTTGGGGCATTGTGGTTCTTTTTTTGGATTATTTTAATTTTGTCTATTCGCATTTATCATACTTAGGGCTGTATAGCTGTGCCAAGGCTATATTCTGAACTTGCATCAATAATAGCTAGAGTTTCTTCCCCAGATCAAGGGCATGTGTAGTCTTTAATATCTATTTCGCATAATTTTTGAGAAATAGAGCATGCTTGTATATAAAATAACAGCCTTAAAAAAGCCAAAAGGCTGAAGAAGTACTAGCTCATCTGTCCTGCCTTTTTGTGTCAATGACAGAGCGCTCACTGTGTCATCTTTTCTAATCTTTTTGTTTAGGTTTATTGCAAGGGTTTCAGACAATGCAACTTCAGTCTCTCTGTTGAGCAGACTGTTCCACAAGCTAATATCTCAATGTCAAGATAATTTTCTTGAGATGGCCTATTTCTTATTTTTATTTCATTATTCCTTGTTTTATCTTCACATACCATACTCTAACGCATGTGGTTATTACTTTTATTCATAGTTTATTATGTCTCCTGAATTATCACTCTGATATGCTGTATATATTCAGATAATTCATATTTCCTTGTAAATCTGTTCCTCCAGCACTTTCTTTTTGTGGAGTCCTCTGTGACACGGTGTTGCCTCTGACAGACATTCCTTCTGATTCAGGATTGTCCTGTTCTACCAGCTCATGGCTCTGCTTCCACAGACACTGCTATTGAGAGCCCTTGAAAATATTGTTTTACATTTGGAGACTAATTTTTTTTGTGTGTGTGTGTGTGTCTAGGTGCAGTTCAGTGCACTTTATTGCTGTGAGAGCAGACTAGACCACAGGCAGAGCCTGTTGTCACGCCTGTAGTTTGGGTTGCTCAGCACTTTCTATTATGCCATGGTTTTGTTGTTTATGAGTTGCCCATGTTAGTTATTTGGATTAACAGTTTTCATGGAGGGGGTCTCCCACAGACATCTGCCAATGGCTGAATAGTTTTGAACATCCTGTCATAATCCTGCTGTTTTTAGGAATCAGCTAGGGAAAAATAGTTTGGGCCACGTCAATTCTTACAAATGGTTCAAAAAGCCCTGGCATCTTCATGCTCCAGGAAGTAACAGCAGAGCAGTTACCTTAGTTCAGCTCTCTTTGGGGAAAATCCTTAATATTTGACCAAGTTATTATCACATGGGTACTGCCATTCACACATATTTATCAAACTTTTACAGAAGACCATCAACATTATTCACCGGAGCTATTATTTTCAGTAAGAATTCTCCATCTTTCTGTAATTCTTCAGTGTTCAGTAGGACAAGCATAAAGCACAACTGACTTTTGCTATAATGCAAAATAAATAGAATTATTCTCATGAGAACATAACTATTAAAATCCCTAAAGTTGCAATGTTTGCTATTTACTTTGAAGACCCTAAACGTGTCTAATAAGGAGTGAGATCTGTAGCAGGGGGGTAAAGACTCCATTTCCTGAAACAAAGAACCTGTAGCCTTCAAAAGCAACCTTGGATGGCAGTGATTTCTCTAAGGCAAATTTGTCAATGCAATAATTTGTACTGGAGTTTTCAGTGCATCAGTTTTTAAAGGGGCAGTGAAAGTTTGTATCAGCCCAATGTTCCGCAAAATCTTCCCAAGCAAGGGTCAAGAATTGATATTTCTGATGGAAGATAGGTTTCACACACTTAGAAGACTAGAAAACTAATCTTACTGTGTCGTTATGCTACGTAAATAAATAGTGCCATCTGGTAAAAGCTGAGCAAATAGTGATTTCTCCGGTGTAAAAAAACAACTTTTGGAAATTTTTGAGTATTGTTTATTATGTTATATGCTTAAAATATTATTGGATCACAAGATTGTTTTGCTAAGTAATGTTATCATAGCTCTTCTACTGTAACCCTGACTTTTCTGTTTCTGTACTCCATCATTTTTATTTTGGCTTCTTTGTTAACCACCAGCTATGAAATCTGCACATAGGCAAACGGTAACTGTAGCAGCACAGTAATAAGAGGGGTACTGGATTAACTGATAGAAGAAAACAATAATTGCAAATTTGGTTGTGCTTTATTTCATTCCTAGAACTTGAGCAAGATTATTGGATTAAGTGTTTCAACCGCTGTTGCGTTGCTTTATTTTTCCTTGGCTATAGATGTTGCTTACTCAGAAGTACTCTTGCGCTCAATACAAACCTGTTTTCCTGGGAGTAAAACACCATGGCTATCATTACATATTAGAATAATGATTCCTATATACTGATATTATGCAAGTTAACAACGAGTAATGAGGTCTAAACTATTACTAGGTGCTAATGTGTCCAGCAAGGCTTGCCAACACATGGAATTAGAATTGCTGTTTTGAAATAATCATTCTTCCAGAATAGTTATTTTTGGATATCCAGGTGGATTTCCTTATTTCAAAATATGCAAGCCTTACTCCAATTTAAATCAGAGAAACACACTGCTACATTAGAATGTTGGAACCACTTGAGGCCTAATCTGAATTAATTATTCCAGAGTCATATTCCAGAATCAGAATCTTCATAAATTTCCCAATCTAGGATAAACCATTATCCTGACTGCAAAACTAGATTATAAGCACATTTTACAAATGTGAAGTCTTTTTTTAGGTATTAAGTGCACTGCAAAATTATTTTCAATTGATGTGAACTGACGAAAACACTAGTAAAGTCAGCAAAACTATGAAATAAGCACAGTTGAAAGTCTTCTTCACTCAAAAGAAGTAGACTATTAGTCCCATACTGGGGAGAGGAATCAACTGAAGCTTTACAGATCTCAGGTTGACCTATATTTCTTTCTTCCTCTGTGAGAACCAAGGTTTTTGCAGAAAATGTCTTTATCTAGCCCACAAAATGCATCAGAGACAAACTATACATTTACATATTGCTGCACCTGAAATATTTAGTCACAACACTTTAAAGCGTGTGATTTATGCATGTATGTATTATATTGTAAACACACATTTTCGGTGAACAAGACGGAATTTTGATAAACAGGTAGAATTTTACAGCCAGCTCCCAATGTATTTATTGCAGTACCCTATAAGGACAAAGGAAAATGTCTTTTCCTTTTAGTTTGCAAAGTTGTAAGAAAACCAGATGGACTTGATTACGTATTTGCAATTCAGATTTTATTAGTAGGATATTACTTTAAACAAAGAAGTGACCTAAGAAATAAAAATTTAAAACAGGCATGTGGTTTTCATATGTCGTGATGTAATTCATTTCTTTGCTTTAAAAAATACCAAAAGTTTGAGGAATTTTAAGTTCAACGTAGTTACTGTTAAGTTTTTCATGAAAATCACCTGACACGTTTAAAGCAACCCGCTTTCCAACAGATCATTTTACTAGTTATTTGATACTTGGCAAGTGTATTCTCTGAAAACAGAAGTTAAAGGCACTGGATGGTTTAAAGAGAAACAAATGAAGGCGAATCTGGAAGGTTTTTGTTTTTTTGTTTTTTTGGTTTAAATAATTTAACATATCAGATACTGCACTGCTATGTAGTAGGCCAGCATATATCCTATGCATCTCAGCTTCCAGTGCTCTGTGTTACGCAACAGTTGTTTTCTCATGAGAATTATTTGCAGCTCTCTTAATATTCTATAATCTTTTCATGGACATTTTTATTTATTTGAAGTTTTACAGAAAATTAACATCTGAGTTTGGAGTCCACTGTTGACCTGAATGTATGAAAGACAGAGTATTCCTGATGTAATGTGAACTGTGGGCAGGATTCCAGAACAGGAGGTTTGATGCTCCAGTTCTATGAGCCCAAACTGAATGGCTTTAAAGGCCACCTGCTCCTCATAATATGTTGTCAGGCCAGTGGAGGTATCCACAGTTACTTCTGGAATGAGAGGTAACAGTGCCCTCTGAATGTTGAGATACCTGCTATCTGGTTAGTACTTTTAAGGAGTCAAGTTGTACATCTTAAATTTGGGCCTGCTATATGTATAATTGATTCCTATTCCAGTATAAAGTTAACTTCAACATTTAACTTCAAAAGAACGTAGGATACAGCTGACTAAAAGGATATGGAAGTTGTGTATCCTGTTTACATTTATATCCACTAAAGATGTGCAGGTCTTTTAAAGACATGGAGATGCCATATGAAAGCAAATTTGTCCAGCCTGGGCAATCACTGTTATTGCTGTTCTGATCTAGGAACACATCAACTTGTGGGATGTTGCTCTTGGGTTGCCTTCCTATGTGGGTAGCTCAGATTTTCAGAGCCTATTTGCCAACAACAGATTTGCAGTCTCTAGTTTCAGCCCATCAAAAGGGCTCTGAAGACCCTAGCTGCACCTGGTGGTTCCAGCATTTCTAGGCTCCCGCCTCTTAATCAGAAGGCTGGAAGCTTTGTCCTGGCTGATGGACATGGATGGGGACCTCAGATGTTATTTCTTTACAGTGAATGGCAAGCCTACCTTCTCTTATAGGAAGCATGCTCTGAAAGTTGTCTTTCACATTTGTTCCAAGTAGAACCACTTGAAAGCATCTGTATTCAGAGAATTGTGTGTTAGAAATGATTTTCTAAAAAAATTATACATATATTCCTGATTTGAAAGGAGGAGCTTGTAAACTTAAGGCTAGTATTGTCAGTGCATGCTGCAAGATTGAATCATACCAAGATGGATTTTGATAGCCTTACAGAAATTCAAGCAGGAGGAAGCAACAGTAGTCCACACAGAGTGGCTGAGATGATTAAAGGATTTGATTTTTCTTAATGGTACAGGCAAGGGTTAAGCAGGATTCTGAATATTTGACATGTATCTTAGCTGGAGCTCCGAGGACTTTATAAACTGTGTGCCTACCATTTATGTTCTTCTGCACTATTCATCTATATCTTTAGATCCCTATTCTTTGTTGCTCTTATCTATATATATACACACATATATATATCTCTACAAACCCAGTAATAATGAAAACACCAATAGGTACCTGTGTACAGAAGTCCGGTATCGGGTTCGTGTATTTATTCAGAAGTAGGTAACACAGTGCATTTGGAACATGAGACAGGCTTTTATCTTCCGTTGTCTGTTCAAATTTGCAATGAGGAATCTGGCTTCTGTGAAATAAGATGGTGACCCCAGTTCAGTTCCTGGTATACAAAGTGTCCAGATCACAGTTGACAGTAATTGGAACTAGGTAGGCATGGCTATCTCAGTAGAAATTATTTGAAAGGGTCAGGAGACTCAAATATCCTCTGTTCTTCAAAATGCTCTGTATAGGTTAAAGGCAGAAAAATTTTTCATTGAACAGTCTCAGAAGATGCACCTCTTACATTTTTACATTCTCTGAATAAAATGTTACAGCTCAAGAGGATACCTTACAATGTGTATTGATATGGGAATATATTCTTCCCCTGAAAGGAGATTTAAAAATCTCTTTGAAATCAATGGTATCAGGATATAGGTTTTAATCTTAAGGGGGTTTTTGTTCTTTGTAGCACACATAATGCATT
>VZTL01023577.1:7270-17363 GCA_013400535.1 Scopus umbretta | reverse complement strand
TTGCTGATTGGGATTAAACCATAGCAGGGAGACAAACACCATCTCTCCAAATGTCTTTCCCTTCCTTCTTCTTCCCCCACCTTGATATGCTGAGCATGATGCCATATGGTGTGGGATAGCCCTTTGGTCAGTTGGGGTCAGCTGTCCCAGCCGTGTCCCTTCCCAACTTCTTGTGCACCCCCAGCCTGCTCGCGGGTGGGGTGAGGAGCAGAAAAGGCCTTGACCCTGTGTAAGCACTGCTCAGCAATAACCAGAATGATCCTATATTATCAACACTGTTTTTAGCACAAATCCAAAACATAGACCCATAGTAGCTACTAAGAAGTAAATTAACTCTATCCCAGCCAAAACCATCACATGCAACTTTAAACCTAAAAAATTGCTGAAGAAGTAGCATTCTTGAGTTTATCTGTTTATGGAGCTGATGAATGAAGATTATGGAAGTCCTTCTTTATTAAGAAGGAAATGATACTTTTTAATTTGCACAGGTATGATAATGACAATAAAAATTACACTCTATGACTCTCTATGCAGCCACTCTTCCTATTCAAAATAGGAAAGAACAGAAAATCCTCAAAAAAACCCAGAATAGTAGTAAGTTAGATCCTATAAGGACTGCTCAAGTTGGTAGGAATGACAAAAGTCACAGGCAATTTAAGGATGTCTTCTCCCAGTGGCATCATGAACATACAGTATAACTGTACAGTGGTAAATCATGTGACCTGAATGTTGCATTTTATAGCCATAGTAGGTACCCTTTCACATTACTAGTTTATTAACATCTTTAATTTCCACTGAACAATGGTGCCACATAATCTTTATTTATGAGTAACCAAATGTTATTATTCAATATAGGATGGCCCAGAGCAGATAATGCAATCCCTTCTGTATGAGCTGCAGCCAAGGCTGCCTCCAGCTTGCTTTCCTGTCAAGGAAAATATCCACAGGCTACATGCCATAAGCCTATGAAGCCTGAAGGTCTTTATGTCATCCCAGTAAAACAGTGCTCTAAAAGCCTGTGGGATTGCAGGGCTCTGTAGGTACAGCCCTGTAATGAGACACAGTCTGTAATTAAGGCACTGAAAACAGCATCAGCTGAGACACCTCAGATATGTTACTTTGGAATTATTTCTGCCTCTTTTTTCCTCTCCAGTTAAAGTTTATCTCTTCAGGAAGACAAAGTTGGAATCCCATAAAAATCAGGAGGATGTTCACATCTTTCAGAAGTGGCTGTCATTTCCAAAACTCAGGCAGTTTATACTATCCTAAACTCTTCCCATGAGTTTTCAGCAAGATGCACCAAGGCTTGCTTTCCCTGGGCATGATCTGCCATTAGCCTGACAACAAAACCAAAGAAAAGCTTTGGAGTGTTCATTACCCCAAGCAGAGGAAGCCCTCTTCTGTAAATCCATCACAGGCCCCTTTCAGATGTCTCTTTGGCGATGGTGGCACGTACAAGCAGGCCAAGTTAGTTGTTTGGGGGTGCCTAAATGTCAGCCGAAAGGGAGATCGATTTGGGGGATTACCCCATCTCCCCCTCCCCTAAGCAGATTTATTTATGAAACCAGTGCATTCTCTGTGGTACTTCACAGTTACTGCTGAAAACATTAGACTTTTATATAAAATGTTGACACTTTGAAACATAGTGAGTTCACCTGAAGGGATGTTTTCAAATATCTCCATCAGCACCCTGCTATTTTCAAAGGAGAGTATCCTATGGGTCTTCCTGTTGGACTGTGTTGCACCTCAGTTTTTAATATATGTGAACTCCAAAATCCAGGACATCTGCAAATGCTTTGTGATCATGATACTGTGATCATTCAGAGAAACAAAGAACATTCTTTATGTAAATTCACTGAATTACTTGAAAAAAGTTTAAAGGGGGACACCACATATCCTAGAAGAGGACATGTGGCAGACGGAGTGGGAAAGTTAGTCACCAAGCAATTCATTCATGATGCTAGAACAATGTAGAACAGATACTTTCCTGTTAGTTTTGTAGGAAACAATAGCAAATATCTTGTGAAAACCAGTAAGCATTGTGAGCCAGCACCTCGGTTCAAGAGGGTGAATCATTGCAATGGAATGGATTAATTTACTATGAGTTTAGCACTAAAATTGAATGCTCTCTAGCTAGGGTCTGTTAGAGGTAATGAAGTAGGCATCATTAGGATGTCCTTTTAAGCAGTTTATCCCAAAATGTTTTCCAATGGAGATCAGCAACACAGCCACAATTCTACAGATGAGAAAGCTAAGGCACAGAGAGGCAAATCAATTTATTCAAGGTCATGCAGCAGGCAAGAAAACTCCATTCTTTGAATTGGAGACCAGTACTCTGCCCACTTGACCACATTGCATAATGTTTGCATTCTCTGAGGCCAGAAAATGCTCTATTTGTTCATGTAATGCCTAGCATAACTAGCTGTGAGTGCCTTTCTAAGGGTGATGGATGCTATTCAGTGTGCAAAATAGTCGGCAATTCACTGATGGTCTCCACCCATGTGAACTCCGACCTCTCTTTACTTCCTCTGTCCTCTTCCACAGTAAGAGCCAGCGCTACCTCATGATGGAGCCAGGCAAATGTTACCATCAGTAATTTGCTACAGTAATTACTGTTTTGTTTAAATCAGTGTCACTTCAATAAACTCATGTATTGCCTGTCATATACCTCGTTAGCAAACAGTCCAAACATGAAGAGCAAAAATACTTATTGCTTTGACATGTGGGGAAGGTGTGCAAAGGGAATTAGGATACTGTTCTAAGCCAATGCAAATTTCTGTAAATCAGCTATTGGTGCAAATCAGTACAGCTCTATTGCATCAACTGATGCTACATTAATTAACACCTGTAGAAATTTTAGCCCATCAATCATCATTTTCCTCATGTCTAATTTAAGGAACAACCTAACCAATCTCAAGCTCTAAGCATTAAAACCAAACCAACACCTTCAGGTCCTAATTTTCTGCAATCATTTTTCTTATGTCCTCATACAGAATTTGGCAAAATGGGTGAACTCAATGTCAAATCACAGTTTTCCACTCACTGACCCGACAGTAGCGTTTAACACCCACAACACACAGAATAAATGATGAGAGAAGGAAGCAATGCCAATTAGTGTCTGACCTGTTGATTTTCAGTAATGAGCAACACATTCAGTTCTGCAGCAATTCAGGGACTCATGGAAGAGTCCTGGCTGCCAAACTATACTGACAGCCCTGCTTGTTCATACTTTGTGCATTCACCACATTATTTTGTCTGGGAACACTAACAATACACTTATTCACTGGGGAAAATAATGTATCTCACTTCCAGGACTTTATTTTTCTTTTTTTTTTTTTTCTTTTTCTTCCTCCCCCTCTCCATTTCTTTTTTCCCTGACAGCAGAATCTGTCAAAATCTAATGAGTTGCAGAATGACATTTTACTGTGTTACGGCTGGAAGTGTTGCTATGATTTTCTCCTACTTACTTTCATGTTTCAAAAATTTCTCATTTGTGTTACTCATGGGAGAAGGAAGCATATATTTTCTTTCATTAAACACTTTTATTATTGTCCTATATAAGTACCAACAAAGAGCAAGGTCTTTTTACCTTTATACCTTTGTAAGCTATAATTTTATATGCTATCTATGGAGTATAACAAAGGCTATAGGATAGGAAAGGACGGGACAAGCTTGGGGTGAGTATAGAAGGTATGAAGGGAGGGAGCTCTAGTGCTTTCTACCCTTATGGTGGTGATGTTTGTCTTGGCATGTGAGGTTTTGTAGGGAAGAAAGAGCCAAATAAAGAAATTAAGCCAAGGATTAAAATCAGGAGCATGAAGAGGTTTAGAGGGATGGGTGAGGCTCAGCCTGAGAATACAGCAAAGTGTCTATCCTGTTTATAGCCACTGCTTTCCAGAAGGGGCTGCCCATGCTCACACAGAAGGGCATTGGGTGTATCCCCAGCTCCAGGCCTGCCTGACTTTTCTGCGCATCTACTCACTCCCAGGCCCCTCCAGAAAGCAGAGTGACACCTACACACACCACATCGGCTACAAGATCATGCCAGCTAACTTCTCCCAAGATGCCTGCCTTAGCCCACATGGTGATGAAAACGAGATGTCACTGCAAAGACACACTGGGTATGTTATCTCTGCATGGAGCTGTAGGCTCCAGGAAAAGGAGGAGTCCTTACCTCCACCAGCCACTCCTTAGTTTATGCCCTGCTGGGGTGCTATTAGTCAGTTCTGATGAGATTTGGAAACGTTCAGAGAAAAACATCTCAGTAACACCCCAAGGAGAACCTCATCTATTCATCTCAGATTGACCTGTGAGGTTTCTAATCAACAGACTTGCTTCTGAGCTGGGTCTCGGTTGGTGGCTGGACAGGATCACAGTTGCCTATGATGGCAGGACAGCAGCCTGCAGCGTTATGAGCCAGGTGTACATAACAAAACAGCTTTGTTAGAGGGTGCAAACTCTGCATGCCTCAGTTTTGTCTCCCCACAGGTGGGAAGTCCCCTGTACGGCATCCAAAATGGAGGGAGATAAAAAGACCCTGTCCTGCATCTGCAATTAGAGATGCCGCTTTGTGTTGGGAAAGATTACCTACCAAGGAAGGCAGGAATTGATGTCTCATTTCATTCAATCCCCAAACACTCTGGGGGCTATGCAGGTACCTATAGTGCCATTTTTGATTCCCAAGGGTATCCCATCCAGGCATCATGAAAGGCACAGGGCCTCCACCTACCCCATTTCTCATCTGCTCTCTTTGTTTGGGAGACCTGCCCTACAGTGGACTGGCATGTCTGAAATGCCACCGCTGACCCACGGTGCCATGGCATAGAAGAGCACCTCTTGTCCGTCTGCTCTGCAACTCCACCCGGCCCTGGTTACAAGACTTTATTTAGCTAGAAATCTTTTCTTTTTTATTTAATACCTCCAGTTTCCCAAATGCCTTTTTTTTTGTTCTTTGAATCTTCACCATTTTGAATGCACAGGCCTATGTACAATGATGCTCTGGACACACAGATAAGACTGACACCTCTTAGCTAAATAATCACTTTGCTTTGCTCAATTTATTTATGTAGACTGAAAGTTTCAGTAGTAGCTTTTTGAAAACCTGCAGAGTCCTAGGAAATAAGACAGAAAGGAAGAAAGCATCTGGCCCATCCTCCTGACCCAAACGCTGTCAGCTCTATCCATAACATTCCCACAGATATATTTCTGTCTCTACATTTTATTCAGCTCCATTAATTTTTAATATTCCTCTACCCACTGCCTAAAACAAAAATCATTTTCACTGGATCATTTTGCTTCTTTTCCTCCAAACCAAATCTCATTTTGTTATTTGCTAGCAGCTTTGTGTCCTTTTTTTATCATTATTACTTTCTCCTGCCTGGTGTTCACATTTCCCTTCAATTTAATAGTCTAAGAATCCCATTAACAAGCAGCCTACTCAGCCTTCTTAGACCATTAACATGGGTGTTAAACAAGACTGACTCTAATGGTAACCCATCAGCCACATCTTCAAAAATGCTGCAGTTTCAGTAGTTTTTAGCCAACTTGCATGTAAAGAAATTTTGAATTAATGTTTTGGGTAAGATTTATTCACACACCATTCACAATACCTCCTTGAAATCCAAAGCTGATTCTCACATTTCTTTCGTCCATCCAGATCCTGATGTTTATGGAGAGATGCAGATGGCAAACCTTTGCAGTGTAATTCTGTCAAAACTCATGTCTTCAAAACGCCCCATGCTTTTTTGCACACAGTGCCAGTATTTTCTTCATTTCAGGACACTCACATCACTTCATTCACAGCTTAAGGAACAGCAATTGCCAGGCTCATTTCCCCTTCATGTTCTGAGGACTCTTCTCTAGATTTTCAGAGCTATCCCAATTGTCTGATGCTTTTCAAGTTATGGTGTTGTTCACCTGAATTAATCTATTACTTTGTCATTCAGACAGTGTCTCAGGTCAATGGAGGTGAGAAGAAAAAAGAACCTCTTTCATAATACTTGATGGGGCAGTTGCACCCTCCATCTGGGCATTGAGCTTGTGGGAACTGAAGGCAGTCATTTCTAGCTGATGTCTGCATTACCTGAGCCACAAAGCTGAGCATTAATGGCTACACAGTCCTGGCAGATGTCTCTGCCTTGAAGTGACTCACTAGCTTCAAACCAGATGGTTTAAAAGCTTGGCTGAGAAGGGGTAATTGGTTTTGGAAAATATTCTTCTATGTTCTTAATTGATTTTATGCTCAGGGAAATTTAAGCTGTGAGAGCTTTAGATTTTCAGGTAGCAGATAAATTATTTATTCACAGGAATAGGATGCTGCACAGATTTTGCCCAGCTCTGAGTGGGAAAAAATATTCCAAAGCTGTGGTTAGATGGCTTGAAGAACGGCAGCATAATTATACATTTACCAGTCTTAGAACAGGAAATGATCTGTGTAATAGACCCCTAATGCAACCACCTTCCTTAATTAAGAGAGAATGCAGTTAACTTTGAAATCACTGCCTTGAGACATAAGTTTATGGGAAGAATGAACCAGTGATCTGAGAGCCTTAGCCCACTGGTCAAATTCAAAAGTTAAGGATATTTAAATGGCCATTTCACATCCAGAAAGTGCTTCTGAACTGATGAACAGTGACTTCTCATACTCTTGACCAGTTTAAATTTTATTCTTTCTTTGTTTTTGAATAGGAGACATTAGCAAAAATAGTGCTTTCCTGAAAATACATCAGGCATACTTTCTCATCTGCTCAGAACTGGCTCTGAGCAGAGATTCATGGAGAACTCATCCAGCCTTGCACAAAGGTTATAAGTCTGTCCTCTTTAACGTGAGAGAAGTTTCTACAAAAACTTGCATCTTTCTTAGATGTCTCTACACACAAGATCCCATTTGTGCACTTCCAGTCTAGGAAGACTTTCTAATGAGATCTGAACTAGCACACTAAGGATGTGTATTTTACAGAACTGGTAAAACAGATAGACATTTTCTAGAGAGATACATCAGTAATTGACAGTCCCCGAAGAGGCCTCATTTTTATTCCAACAGAAGGCTTCCCATGGCAGGGCTATAAACCATGACTCCCCTGTCAACTCATAGTAGAGTCTCACACTTAATGCCTAACTAAAGGCTTCTCTCCTATCTCATTAAAACCATCTGGAGCCTTTCTGTAGTTTCACTAGGCCCCAGCCAGCTACAAAGATATTGTGATTAATGTTTAACATTGGTAAATTGAATACAAACAACAACATTGGTAGTAACTGACTCTGAGAGTTTTTAATCCCACAAGAAACTGGTTGAAATTAACTCTACTTGAAGACTTCTGGGTCTGGCTTATTTCTATGTCTACCCATGCGTATGATGATGCAGGTCCACTCTGTCAAAACACCAAACCTCCAGAGCTGTAACTGATGTCATGGGGTAAGTGGGCACAAAAAGCTATGGGAGAGCACAGTGAAGTACTAAGAAAAGAGTTTAACCCACAGTGTATCTGCCTGCTCACTCATGGACTGGCACCTTGCAAGCCAGATCCCAGGAAGAAAATCATCCTGACTCATGGCACCTATCTTGATCATCTGTCTAAGTGCCCTTGTAGTCGATGTCAAGTCAGTGGAGCCGGGGTTGTGACCCATATGGTCAAATGTGGGCACCTACTTTGCAGCGAGGCAAATCACACCCTACAGTGCTTTGACTCTACTGAGCAGATGTCCACTGATTATAAAGGGATCCCATGGTCCCATATAGGAGTCTATATTATAACCACCTAAACACAAGCAAGATAAATCTCTCCACAGATACCTCCATTCTGGCATTTGGGGGCAGTGGGTGTCACAAAATTGCTGGTAATGTAATGCAAAGCTGAACTAGGATCCTGGAAAGGAGGTCAGGTCTTCTGTGCAAGGAGAACTGCAACGTCAGAGGTCTGGCTTCAACCTTTTGTCGCGAATGGGTGACTTAGATTGCTCAAAGAACCACTGTCAAAGGCATTAACAAAAGTGGTTTTAATATGATGGTGTGAAAGTGTGACTTAACCAAGTTCGATGGCAAGGTTCATTCAATTACTGTACAGCACAATCAGTCAAACAATGATTCAAAACTACCAAGACACAAATCAGAGTTACCAAGGCAAAATCAAACTTACCAAGTCACAAATCAAAGTTACCATACTACAAGTTGATGTGCAGTATTGGTCGCTTACCAAAGATCTGTTGTTGGAAAAACATCTCTCTACCTCGAGCAACAACCTTGAGAGGCATCCCAGCTCAAGGGGAGATCACCCATGCAGCCAGGCTGCTTAGCCAGGAGAGCTCAGAGAAGGCTCACTTAAGTTGTCATATTTATTGAATAAAGAGGTTGGCTCGTAGTCAAATTACATGTGATAGGAAAGGTATGCATGAGACTCCTTGTACAAAGAACTTCCTTTGTTCCTTGATAAATGAGTCTTGGAAAAGCCACCCGCTATTCATGTGTTAATTGCATGGCTGGTGTTCCAAGCTCATAGGCATCAATGCTCACTGTGTCACTCTGCTCCTTTGTGGGTTTTCAGAGAACAGATTGAAACTAGAGGTGTTCTTGACCCATTTACAGCTTAGGCCTTTACCTTCTTTGGAGCCTGTACCAAACTACTGATAGTTTGGTTAAGGGGTCAAATGCATCCGTCACAGCTTTGGACAGAGTTGGGTCAGTATTTCAGTACTTAGTGTCCACACGCAAGATCTTCAGAAGTCCTACCTCCCCTCACTCTTTAATGGCCTCAAAAAAGGTAATGATAAAATCCTAATATGCTTTTTTTTTCAAGGCTTGATGGCTCATTATCTTCCCACTTTGCTTTTCATGAAGCAAATTGTTTGTTTAATTCTCCAGCTAGTGTTGAAGATGATATTAATGTACTTCTCTTCAGAAACTCCCTTCTTGTCATTATTATTAATATGATGTCTATCTTTGAAGCAAAATTCAGGTTTTTCATAAGGATACTATTCAAAAAATTAAGGACACTGGAAAAAAGTTCCTCTATTATCCCTCATCATCATCATAATGAATTGTCACCACTGACAAGAGGTGGTGTAAAATGAGGTTAAAAAATACCCTGCTTCCCAAACTAATGTTAATCAGGAAATCCCTAAGGATTAAAAGATTTTAGTTTGTGGTATCTGTCAAACACTCAGCAAGGGAAATATCCTGTACAAGTATGTTAGAAGGAGACTTCTTCATTAACAGCAGGATATGAACCCCCAGATGAGATTAGTCTCCTTTAAATTTTGTCCTTTTGAAGCCACACAACACTGTTACTGTAAACAGACTACTGAAGAAGTGCTATATCTGTATTCAGGAGTGCTAATGTATGAAAAGCCTAATTTGAGAAAGATCACAGAGAATGTGGGAAAAGTCATAACTGACCTGAGGCCTGAGATGTTGCCTTACTCACGGGATCATCCTCTAACACATATGCTACAGTTCTGGCCCATGGAAAGCTCCCTCTGACCTTGCCAATGTGAGTTTTGACCTATGCAAAGAGGAAAGATCCAAGGTTCAATCCTTCCAAATCGACTAAGGTGGTTGTTTCCTCAGCCCACACAGAGTGGATTTACAAACTTGTCCTTTACTAATGTTTCAAAGAACTGAATACCTTGCTTCAATGCCATTATATACCAGCCATATATATATACCTTCTTTAAAATCCTGGAAATACTGCATAGCATTAACATCCATGTTGCTGGGGTGTTTTATCAACACCTCACAATTACACAGTCAGCAATCAGTGAAGACATTTCACTTGAACAGCAATTATGCTTCTTGCCATCTAATCAAGATAACTGTGATTGACATTGCTGCATCTTCAGATGAAACAGGTTAAATTTTCCTCTTGTTAATTTATGAAGAAGGTAATGCCTTATGCAATGTATTAGAACCTCTCCTCACACATCACATACAGATACGTATCTGCTCACAGTACACAAATGTCTTTCCTTCCAAAGAAATGTTAGTTTTATCCAGAAGAGGCACACCTTGAAAACCTAATGTAAATTCATATTTTATGCAAAGTTAAATTTATGAGGTTAAATTTTGGAAACAATTCACTAGCTCTACTTGGCTAATGAT
>VZTL01023570.1:20045-34065 GCA_013400535.1 Scopus umbretta | reverse complement strand
GTGGGGGGCCACCACATTACCCCACACATAGGTACACCGGTGGTGCCTGCAGGAAACGAAAGCTGCAGGTGCCATCATCCACAGCAAACTGTGTGCGCTGCTGACATTCACCGAGTCCAAAGCCTGCTAATCAAAACATCTCAATGGGATGTGCAAAGACAGGATGTAACACTGACTTGGTAGGGTTAAGGTGAAGGGGTACCTTAAGTAAGCTGCCTGTCCAATATGCAGAATGTAGCATGCTTTAGAAGACAATGCCCACATTTTATAGCACTAACAGCTTTTGCATTTTCTCTACCTTACTTCCGAAGCATTATAACCAAAGTTGCTATTTTAGCTGGCACTAAAATATTAAGCAAAGTCAGCACAAGCTATGCACAGACTTCCATAATGCCGGGCTGCCGCCATTCCTTTGCCAAGGCAATGCCATGGCACATCACACACCACACTTGGGAGAACCAGGATGGGAACTGCACTGATGCCCCCAAGTCCAGTTAGAAATGGCCAGCTTTCACTACACCCACGTAACTCAGACGTGGCAGGCGCTAGCAGAAGTGACCAGGAAGGCTCTAACTCCACGCTCTGCTGCCTTTTCCTCCTGGCAGGACCAGGATACCCCACAAGAAAGGCAGAAGCAGCTCTTACAAAATTTCCACGCAGAGTTGAAGACAAGGTGGACATCAGGGTAGCCATTATTCCTCTCTGCACATTCACCAACCACTCATCTACCCCTTAGATAGCTCCTTGGCCTTTAAGTTCAAGGATTATTAGGAGGGTGCAGAGAGGGGATGGACTCACAGCTCCAAAGCTCAATAGACATACCCAAACTTTCCTGGAAAGTACATCTTGGGTTGTAACAGGAACTGGAAGAGCAAACAGCATCTGCACAAGCCTCACAGTATCCCTGGGAACTGCCTGACACATTTCCATGCTCTGTTGCTCCATTCAGTGAGAATCAAAGAATAAGTGATCTGTCCCTGTCCTCTTCAGCTTCCCCTCCACCCACACAGGGCCCAGCAAAGGGCTGTGTCCTTCAGATGGGGTAAAGATGCTCAAAGAGGGTGTCTCAGCACAGACAGTGGCAGCTTGAACTCTTGACTCTGTTTTTTGACCACAGTCCCTGTAACTTTGAGAGAGCAGGTTTCCCCCTCTCCACTTCTGCTTGATTTCAGTTCAAAAAGATGACATGGCCCTGGTGCTGGGGGTTAGGACTGTACTGAGAGGCAGGAGGGACAGTGGTGGCATATCACCCCATAGCATGTTTCAGTAGGTGATCTCCAGGGGAACCCCATGGGTAGAAGGTCTGGGGTTGCCTCCCGAATTGCTTCAGTCATCAGCATCAAGGACTGAGGTGGTCATCAGCCTAAGGGGCAGGGCTCTGTCCCAAAGGGCGCACCCCAGGCAGGTTTCGATGGCAGCGGAGCCTGGCAGCACCTGGCTCCAGCTGCCCCAAGAGGAAGCAGCCTGCCCAATGGGGCTGTCCACCACCCTGCAGGGAAGTCAGCGCCCAGCACCCACTGGGTGGGTTTTGTGCACACTCCAAGGGACAAACACCCCAGTGCCAGGAGATGCTGGTCCCCCCAGCACAGCAGAGAAAGCTGCCTGTGCCCCAGCTCATGGGGAGCAGCCTGCCCTCCCAGGCACTGCGCACAGCATGGCGTACCGCTACCCAGCGTCCCTGGTCTCCATCTCCCTGCAGGAGGAAAGCAGCTGCAGGCTGCATTGCAAAATTATGCGTGGGCAGCTTCTTGGCTACTCATGGGATAAGCAGCTACTGCTTCAGCTCTCCCAAGCTTTTGCTGCAAAGCCTGCGTGAGGGGCAGCTCCATATGTTGTCTTCAACTCCTCGGCTTCACAGGCCACGCCGGGGAGGAAGTGGCTGCAGGGAAGGTGGCTGTGCAGGGGCTGCCAATGGATTTCCCCTTATCTTTCCTCCACACGGTGTCTCAATGACTGTCTCAGAGGACACTCAGCACTCCCAGTACCTGCTGCAGGGCAGAGCTGCCCTGTCCCTGTTATGCAGAGACCGGTGAGACCACATCCCCATGCCCACCAAGCAAAAGCAGCTGTTGCAGGGCCAGCTCAGACATGCCTGAGATGCCCCAGGAAAGGAGCTGTGCCTGGGAAGACAGCATAGCTACAGACTTCCTCTTTCTTCCCCAACCCATGAAGCAAGGCAGGCATTGCACCCTGTCTGCTGCATGATACCCAGGCCAAGAGCTTGGGACAGCATTTGGCTTCAGCTGCCAACCCATGACTGCTTTGCCTACCGAGGGACTAAAGCCATTAGCATCCCTCAGACCCTTCTCATGGACTCCTGCAGCATCCTAGCCTCGGGTCCTCCCATTGTGCAGCTGCCCAGTCCTTCCCCAGGTGAGCTCCAGGGGATGCTGCGCAAGCTGACTGGACAGCCCCTTGGGCACAGAGTTCCTGTGCAAGGTGATCAGATGGACTCTATCGTACCAGTTCTCCCCACAGTAGTCCACTGCAAGGGGCTGGGGGTTAGGAACAAGCACCCTCCCCGCAGGTGGGCCTGGGTGCTGCTGAGCTTTTGCCATAAGAGCTGGGCCAAACCAAGTGTCAGCACCGTTTGGAGAGTGGGCTTCTCCCTGGAACTGATGTTTTACCCCCTTCAGCTCACAGCTCATCACGGGCAGCTTTTCACATCACCTAGAACCTCCTTGCTGATGTCTCCAGAGAATGCACTTCATCCCACCCTCACATGGCTTCATGTGAGGTATCCTCACGCAGGAGCAAATCACTGTTCAGAAGGGTTGTTTATTGGACCTTCTGACAGCAGCCACCATCACCAACATGGGGCCTCCAAATTGATTGGTTCCCAACTCCATCTGCAGGCAGTGCGAGGTGCAAACACTCACAAGCAGTACAGCAAGGGTCAAGGAGTCAAAGACTGGACAACCAACACATGAGACGACCACACAAGGAAAATGCTGTGCAAGTGTCTCCCAAGTCCCTGCAGCCTGGTTCTGACGTGCCAGCTTGCAGTACCGAGCAGAAGCTGACCACTTTCCCCATCCCAGGAGCCCTGAGGTGAAGCCAGGGACCCCCAAGGAGCGGGACAGGGACAGCCCCAGCCAGCAGTGCCTGCAGCACAAGCTGAGTCACTGCTGCCGCTCAGCACCGCTCACCCACACGCCTCATCCCTGTGGGAAAGGCAACACCAACGCCAGCAGCACCAAGGGCTCGTTGGCACCAGAGACAGGATGAAAGCATCATGCAAGCCCTCTGACGGGCTGTGCGGCTTCTCCTTTGGGTGCATGCCCCAACCTAAGGATACGTTGGCTGTGCTAGACCCTGCTCCGCAGGCAGCGGGTTTGAGTTCAGCTGGCTGCCAACGGCTGCGTGGGATCGGTCAGGTCTGGGACACCAAGGCCACCGCTCCCAGCCCATGCTGCAGGGAGAAAAATTCAGGCATGGGGAAGAGGCAGCTGGTGGAGCAGCTGCCAACATGTGTGCACATCACCAAACAGGCAGCGTGACATGCTTATAAAACACGTTGCTGGCCACCCTGGCAGGAAACCCAAGCACAGGCAGGAGAGAAACCCAGGCAGATGCAGGCAACGGCCCTGCAGGGCCATTTGCAGCCAGCAGCCCCCGAGACTCACCTCACTTTTCACAGGCTGGGGTCTCTTCCCAAGCTTCACCTCCAGGAATTGGAGTGGTGAGATCATGGCCCCGATGTTGCGGATGTCGGCGTACTTCAGCTCCTCGGCGGTCAGGGCTGTGCCAGGCAGTCCCGTCAAGGGGCCAAGCCCAGGCAGTGCGCCGGCCGTCAGGGACGGGTCAGGGATCTGCCCTGGCATCATAGCAGGGGAAACAGCTTCGTAGGCTGGAGGGAGAGCAAGACATGGTCTGTTACAACCCAGCTACAGGGCCTCATGACACGGCACAAGCCAAATTTTTTCTACAGTCCCATCACCTAATGGGGTGCAAACCAGTGAGAGTACCTGCTCTTCCCCAGGGATGGCAAAGGCAAGGACTAAGCAGAACCTGGGTGACAGAAACCAAAATATCTGAATCCTGCTAGGAAGGATATGCTACCGGTGTGTAGATCAGGAAGGGGAGAGACCTGAGAGGCAAAGCACCAGAAGAACAGGAGCTGGCTGCAATGACAGTGATGTGGTCGCATGGTTTTGACACACCTTTCTCTGGAGTGCAGAAGATCAAGGTTTGCTCTTAACTGAGTTTTGATTAATGCGTAGGTTATTAGGACAAGAAGAAAACGGCACAAAGAGGACCATAATATGACTTAGGCTGGATTTCTTCTGGGCAGGCTCAGCCCACTGATGAGGGCTGGGACACGGCACACGGGGACCAGGGATAAAACCCCAGGAGAAAATCCTGCCACTGAACAAATATCTCCCAGCACAGACATGAGAAAGCGAAGGCTGGAGAGGAGGGGAAATGGAGCAAGGTGCAAAAGGCTGCTTCTATCAGGAAAGAAAAAAAATTGCAGCACAAGTGAGAATAGGATCGGGACAAGCTTTGGCAAGTTGCTTATAGGCAGAAGAAAGGGAGTTACCAGGAAACATGAAGAACAAGCAGCTAAGAGATAAAGAAATAAAATTACACCTAAAATGGGAAGCCCACAGAGCTGGAGCTGTTATATCAGCCAAAAAACAAAGGGAGCAGGTGGTTGTTGGCTACAGCGCAAGTACATCCCTGCTTGTGTAACTGGCCTGGGACACTCACAAGTGACCCAGTTACAACATGCAGAGTCAACTTCTGTCCACACAGCAACCATTTTTCCCCCTCCTCAACTCAACCACATGTCCCAGTGCTCATGCACTGCTCTCCTTGCTCTGCACAGCTGGACCAGTCCCAGCACACTCCAGCAGCCTCCAGGCATCCAACCCATCCTGCCCCTGTGCCAGGAGGCACCCACGCAGCAGGGAGAGCGACCAGCAATGTCAGGAGAGAGAAGCAGGCTAATGGAGTGGACCAAAAATCTCACGGAGCAGCTTCCCATAACCACTAGAGCCAGTCACAAGGCAGAGTTCAACAAGCAATTGTGCAAACTCATGGAAGAGGAGTCCATGAAGGACCATTAGTATGCAAAAACTCCTAGAAGCTCTGACAGCACCAACTGCCAGAGAGAGGAGGTGCATTAAGTGAGGGATAACATGCACTTGCCCTGCTCTTTCCAAAGCATCCACTCTCAGCTGCTGAGAGACCAGGTAGCGGGTGATGCAGACTTTTGATCCAGGCAGTATAGCTGCGCTACGCAGAGGCACACACACATTGTCAAGCCAGCTGCCACAGTTGCTCAGCACTTCCCACAAATCTGTGTCAGTACCAGGCTGAAAACTTGAGTAAAGCTGCATGTGAGATCACCTGGTCCAAACCCCCTGCTCAAGCAAGGTCAGTGGGAGCAGATTGAACAGGGTTAATCATGACAAGCAGAGAAGTTAAGGATTTATTGGCACTGGCACATCTCTTTACCCAGGAGATTATTTGGTATATTTGTTAATGTGAATGAACAGGAGATGAGCAGCAGAAGGGAAGGAAAGCCAATCATACAGGTTAGTCAAGGGTAGAGAGGCTAATGCAAACTCCACAGCTCCCAGCACAGATGCTGTGCAAGCTGTACTGGTGTGATAGACAAGGGGATTTGTATCAGAGAGCACCTACAAGCTGCAATATGCTGTGAGCTGTCATATGCTCTAATCTGCCACTGAAGAGGTCCAGGTGTCAGCACGAGATGTCCCCTGGCAGACTTTGCTCAGCAGACAGCAACGGTGACCAACAGGACTTGAGAAAGAGCGTGGAAAGCAAATGCAAATGCAGCAAGACCATGACTGTAAAGAGATGGCGAGCAGGAATCAAGCCCTCCACTCTGGCCATCCTTCAGGAGGAGAGACCAGAAAGGGGAGAGCAGGCCAGTGCTCAGCAGTGCTGGTATGCAGGGGGAGGAAGCTGGGCCCAAGGGAGGCAATCTCCACAAGGACATTAAAGCCTAACAAGGAGAAGATGGGAAAGATCGGAGAGATGAGCAATTTCTGAAGTGAAGTGATACTACCTGATAAAATGGACTCCTGCCCACTCTGTGACAGAAGAAAAAGAAAAAATACTTGGTAATGATACTTGACCTCAGAAAAGACTGCAAGTCAACTTGCTGAGATTGCAAGGACCTAAACCGATCCGAAGTATTCATTCTTCCCTAGTGATCTCTAAACCAGACAGCTGTAATTCCACATCTGCAGTGGTTGCCTTGTATGGTGTCAGGAGATGCCCACTCGCAGCAGGGCTCTGAAGCTGCACGCTATGTCCCTCCCCTTTCTTTCAGGCCTACACACGGCTAAGATGCTTCCCTCCTCCAGAAACCGGGCACCATCCTACCCTAGGCTGCACTCCAGACAGAAAAATGCAACAAGGTATTTGGGGACTGTGCCTAAATCCCTACCATCTTCCTCAGAGACTGCCCCTCTCCAGCAAGAGAGTGCCAGGTCAGTGAGGTGGCATGGCAAAGGGGAGGTGACTCCAGAGGCTGTTCCCAGGACATACTGCCACAGGACTCAGCTGCATAGAGTTAAATTCATTCTAGCCTTTTGGGATAGCTGCATGCACTGCAGAGCTTGCCATTTTCCAGCCATTGCCACTAAGACAACATGCTGTGGGAAGAAGCCTGCCAACAGCAGCACACCCCGGGCCAGCTGCTGCAAACCCCTTCACCAACAATCCCATAGATGTCCATCCCCAGCTTGAACAGTTTGGGCTTAAATTAGGAAAAAAAAAAATAAATTCAGTAGCTAAAGTATATGAACACCCTCTTGAAGTCTCCCTCCTGGAAATACCACATGTGAGTTGCTATGGTCCACACTAATCTGGGGCCCTGACCCACCCATTCACAGGCTTCAGGCTGGGAACCAACTTGAGCCCAGTACTGGGTGCCCAAATCCATTCCGTACTTAGGGGACCTGGTTTTAATTTGTTGTCTTCCATCACGACATGCAGCTGACAGCACCCAGGCACTGGGCTGGACAGTCCAGGTCCTCAGCTAGACTGAATTCAGGGTCACTGCAATTTATGAAATAAGGAGGGAGGAGAAATCTGTTCTCCAGACTGTGGGACCCCCCTGCACTTCTGAGCCTGGGGCAGCTCCCCAGGGACAACTGGCTAAAGATTTGAGAAAACATTGTGTTTTCTCTGGTCCACCTTTTTCCCTCTGTCCTGGTTTCAGCTGGGATAGAGTTAATTTTCCTCCTAGTAGCTGGTATAGTGCTGTGTTTTGGATTTAGTATGAGAATAATGTTGATAACACACAACATTTTTAGTTGTTGCTAAGTAGTGTTTGCACTAGTCAAGGATTTTTTAGCTTCCCATGCTCTGCCAGGTGCACAAGAAGCTGGGAGGGAGCAGAGGCAGGACAGCTGACCCAAACTGACCAAAGGGCTATTCCATACCATATGGCATCATGCTCGGTATATAAACTATGGGGAGCTGGCCAGGGGACAGCAATCGCTGCTCGGGGACTGACTGGGCATCAGTCAGTGGGTGGTGAGCAATTGCATTGTGCATCATTTGCTTTGTATATTCTTTTATCATTATTATTATCTCTTCCTCTGCTGTCCTGTTAAACTGCCTTTATCTCAACCCATGAGTTTTACTTTTTTTTTTTTCCTGATTCTCTTCCCCATCCCACCAAGGGGGGGCAGGGAGGGTGAGCGAGTGACTGTGTGGTGCTTAGTTGCCGACTGGGTTTAAACCACAATACACTCTGCCTCTTTGATCTGGTAGCTTAATATTCCTTGAAATAGCTTCCATACTAGGATGACATCTGGCACAGGCTGGAGTGAATGAGCTAGCCCAATACCTAACATGCTCTAAAAACTTATCCTGGATCCAGGGACCACACTGCCAAAGCCCACATCACACCTGCATCAGTGTAAACTAAATCTAAAGCTTTTCAAAGCACCAGGAGCCACCTGCAAGAACATAAACCTGCACATTAAGATGAGCTGAGAACTAGGTGGGAAGGGGGAAAGTGACTTCTACAAGCAAGATCTTGCTCAGGGGTCAGGAAGCTCAGGAGTACATTGAGAACTGCCAAGAGTTAAGCTGAGTTAGACCTTGGAGAGGAACATAAAACCATTCCCAGCAGGGCTATAACCATGGAAATAAGAAGGGAATGAGGAGAGATGCCATCCCTCTCTGCAGAGCAGGTGTGCAGTGATCATCCCACCCAGCCCTCAGTGCCCCTCAGCCCCAGGCACTGTCACTCCCTGCTGATCGGAGGGACTCTCTTGTTCCACTCCTTTTGCCTCTTCCTTCTGTAAGAGAGGCTTTCCTTTCATTCCAAGTCCCAGATACTTTTACCTTCTTTTCTGGTTAATGCTAGAGGTAAGAAGTTGTACTTTTTGCCAAAAAAGCCACAGCATGTAATTCTATTTAATACTTTGGTCTTCTTCCCAAGGCCGTTACCCTGGAAGACATTGACATGCCTGCCTACAGCTCCAGCATATTTCTACCATGTTTGCATGGTAGGGCAGAAATAACTTTGCAGTTCAAGATCTGAGTTTGACCTTTAAGTTGCAGTTTTTCAATAGCCACATCTTGCTGGATGGGGTAAATACGGCCCATGCCTTGCCAATTCTTAATTCCTTTCTGGATATGCCCTTGCAGCGTTTGTTATTTCTAAGGCACATGAACCAATTCAACTCTGTATTCCTTCACTTTCTAACACAGTGCTTTAGCTAGGATTCTTATTAGATTTTTTTCTTTTCATATCCGATTATTAACACAGTCTTTTTTTTTCCCCCCCTCAATGCCAGGCAGTCTTTCAATGTCTCCTTACACAAGCTGAGAAACGTTGTGTCTTCAGTAAAATCTAGCTTTCTGGTGTCCTACGGCTGAACCACACAATTCCTGCATTGTATCAGCTATGCTTTTTCACATAATGAAGCCAACAGCAAAGCAAGGCAGCGAGGGGAAAGAGAATGTGCGGTCTTACATCTGACACTGGGATCTGCGTGACGCCAGCTGCTCAAGTTTACATTCACCGTAGCTGTGCCTTCTGCACTGATGCTATTCATCATTTTGTGCCACGACATCAAGATGCTCCAGAGTGAATTAGGAGACAGAGAAGGCTTTCTTAAAACTTCAGTTCAGCGATGAGCAGCTTGTGTCATTCAATGCTCTCTTCAGCAATTATCCTTACAGCAAAAATCTGGTCAACACGTGATTTCATGGTCAAAATTCAGTTTGTATCTCCTTAGCTTTGCCTCTACACTCCCCTTGTTCTGGTTAAAGTGCTGTAACACAAGACCTGACCTCTTGCGAAAATGTCCGTAAATCCTCCTAATTATTGCAGTTACTTTTGCATCCTTGCTTTGGCACTGTTCTTGTTGTGGTCTTGGTCAACCTCAGGTCAAACTCAGTTATTTTATCAGCAGTCTCATCCCCAAAAAGCTGACAACACTACAGCTTCCTTTGCTCACCTTGGTTTTGCTGCATCTTTCCCCTCAGTTTCTGTGCTTTGTCCCCCAATTATGTCCTTATGGTCAACAGTCTGTGACACTGGTTGATTTAATATTTCTTAAAGGCAGTGCCCATTACTCATAATTTTTCTCCTATTGCTGGGGTCTGTCATCTTCAGGAGCCTGCAACCTACTAGGAAGAAGCTTTACCAAGTTGTTACTGTCCCATAGAGTTGCTCAGCCTCCTCGGTGACACTGTCCCTGCATACCCTCCTATTCTTTCTCCTGCAATCCTAATCTTCATTTGCTTGGATGGTTTTTGTTTGTTTTTTTTTTCTTCCCATATTGATTTTGCTGCTGCTTTTTCTGAGATCTCTTTTGGTTTTTTTGAAGGAGATTTTTGTACAGCAGTTACAGCATAAACCTAACATGCATAGTCAGAATCCACATAACCCAGTGTCCCCAGGAGCTTGTACTCCAGTTGCTAGCCAGTATTGACACCACTCCTGCCATCTCTTCAGTAGCATTCTTACCCACAGACTAAAACTGACACAGGAATGCCTACCTGCATTGAAATCATACATTTATTTCCCTATGCAGAAACTGCCTTAGTTTGTTTCCACTATTCCCCTAGGACCATCCTATGCATCCTTGCTTATCCAGAGGTGCTGTTTGCTTCTTTACAAACCCAATGCAGTTGCTGCATCGACAGCATCATCATGCAGAGAGGATCACAACATCCCAAAGCAGGCTTTGACAGTCACACTTCAATTTAAATTGCGGTTACTGTCTTATCTTTGCTGTCAGCTTCCTTGGCAAGAGTGAGGACCGTCTGCAACCTTATTTTCAATTTTGCTGTCCAAAAATCACAGCTTCTTCCAACATAAGCTATTTTACATGCTCTGACATCTGCAATGGTTGATCCAAGTACCCTTCCGATAATCAGAGAGCCAGTCTAGCACCTAATATGCTAGCCAGCAGATTCTCACACTCTGTAAATACCAACATGTTTCTCTTTTGCCCATGTTAAGCACTGTGCTAAGGCAAAGTCTGCACTACCAGCCCTTCTCCATTCTGCCTGCAGAACCAAGGCCATGCTTGCCTGTTCTCTCACTCCCAGGTTCGACCTGGGTGCCTGCCATTACTTCTCAGCTGCCACGCATCGGAGCGCTGCCAAAGTCTGCAAGCCACCAAACAAGCGATCTTTGATCTCTTCATCAGTGCGTTAGCACTTTAACATACTATTGCCATTTGTATGTACTGTCTTGGAGCACCTAAGTCACAGCAATCGGCCTTTCATCTGCTCCTGGCCAACAGGCAATAGTTCTGCTTTGGAGGTCAGAAGTAGCGTTACCATCCATGAGAAGCAACTTCTGGTTCCTTAGATTTTACTGTGGCTTTACTGTCTTTTTTTTTTAAAACACTTATTTTTAGCTCCTGGCTATCAAGCTTGCTCAGTCTGTACGTCCTATGTTGCATCTTTCTAGTTTCTTCTGCTGGCAGAAGGATGATTTATATGAAAGCCCTTCCCTGACAGGCCAAACTTCTCATGCCCCCAGAATGCAGGACAGTTGGCTATCACTCGTTCTCTGAAGCACACATCCACTTGCTTTTTTCTATCTGGACTCTTCTGGCTGGGTAGACCACAGGGTACTGAGGGTCACTGCAGCCTACAGACCTTCTTCACTTCAAGGTTCAACTCCTAGTGAGTGCCAAGTTAAGCACAATGAAGCTGAAGGCAGAAAGCCACTACCCCATGTTCCCAGTGCCACAAGTACCTAGCCGTGCAATTACAGTTGTCTTCTGTTGACCAAAATGTGCTACTCTCCCATTCCCAGGCAACTATTATCTGCTCTAGATGCATCTGATGCATCTAGTTTCAAGTAGTACCTTACAGCAAGTCATCCCATCTCCTGTCTAGTTTCTTCTGGTCTGTATTGTTAAAAGCAGTAACTTAACAGTGCCGGTGCCAAAGGCTACACTGATCAGTATCAAAGTTATTTGCCAACCATCAGAACACAGCAGCAGCCATGCCCTTTGGTTGTAACTGGTCTTTTCAGATACCCATGCAGAAGTGCTGGTAAACATGAACTTCAGCAACAGCCACTGTGCATTCATTCATCTGCTGAACCTGTTGATGTAGAGGAACCCACCACATGCAGCGTACTGAAGAGCTGCAGTGACACCCACTGGGATAAAACTGTGCATGCCCCCTCTTTACCAAGGACCTAACCTTACCTAGTGTTATACAGCGCTCAGGGAGATTCCCCTTTATTTAAAGGCCAGTTTAAGGCACGATCACAGCATGGCTTACCAGGTTCGCCAAGCTGCAGCATGCCACCTCTGTATGCTAGACACCGTAGCACCTCACCTACCTCCACACTCTACTTCCAACCCAGGAGGGAGAGACAGCTCCTACAACCAGGTCCTGGGTTTGCAGGGCCAAAGAAGCATCTTTGCCCTTCCCACAGAGACCTCCAGCTGCTGTCCTTCCTCCCACCGGCAACCCCACGTGGTGGGAGAAAAGCTGCAGAGTTTGTGAATACCCTTACATATTGTGTCCCATCGCAAACTCCCGAGCTCCAGCGAGTGGGCTGCATGGCCATGATGCTAAAGAGAGGAAGGAGCTGCAGAGGATGACAGTTCCTCAGGAGACGGAAGCCTAAACCCATTCCTTGAGTGGGAACGGTCTGGCTCAGCCCTGCACGTCTAGTTTCACACAGATGGTAGGAGCCACGTCCGCGTTATTCACAGACAGAAAGTTGTGAAAAGTTTTCCGAAAACAGGAATGCAGAGAGCCTTGCTGCCTCCCTCCTCCTCTCCATCAGGGCGGCACGCAGCTCCCTACACTGCACTCACGGGCAGCCCGGAGTAGACAGCCTCTCCTTGGCAGGAGTGCAGTTTTGCAGTCCCCACCCAGCTGAGTCCCGCCATCAGGCCCCCACACCTGCCTGTCCGATGCTTTGACTCCTTAGCCCCATTATGAGGAGGGGGGATAACAGTCCTCAGCTTCAGAAATAAACCCTCTTTGCCATGAGGAAAGCAGTCAGCTCACAGTCCTTCTTGTTCCCCGAGCATTTCCCTTCATACCTTCACAGAGTAGTAAAAAGCTCTAGTTTTGCATTACACTGCCCCCACCACTGCAATGCAGTGATTGACTTGTAAGCAACCTGTAACAACAGGGGTTTGTACAGCACCTAGCATAGTAAGGCTCCTCTATTGCAATAATTAATCGCAACGGTTGCAAAAAATTGCAATTAATTATCACAGCATTATTATTAGATATTGCAATTAACTATTTGTGGCAGACATTTGAGAACACTGCACCACCCACTGGACGGCAGTCCAGAGCAGGAGGGTAAAAGCTATTCTATTTCTGCCTGAAGCATTTCAAAGGGATTTGGGGAGGAAGGAATATCCTGGTCTGAGCCAGGCTGCAGCTCAGACACTGAGGTTAATGACTGACTCGTTGAAATCCCCCAGGACCTTCCATGACCACATGTGGTCAGGGCTGGAATCTTCTTAAAGAAGACAACCCTCCTCCGGCACAGAGCTCTGCCCTCAGGAGCCAAGGATGGCCTCAGAGATGAGAGCTCCCACCCCCANGGGATTATCTACTCTTCCTTGTCAAGGAACGCAGCACAGAGACTTTTGCGTCCTGTAAGGAGGGAAATGCTCAACACTCAGCCGCGAAGAGGACGGAGAAGCATCCGTAGGTGTCTCAGCGAGGAGACAGAGGCAGCGACCTGCATGTTAACTCTCCACAAACCTTGTTAATACCCCAAACCCCAGGAACCCGGGACAACCAATCGCTGCTTGACACAGGGACAGTTCGGACGGCGACTCCTGCACCCACCCACTCATCCCCCAGATGGGCAGGTTTTTGCTTTTTTAAATCGCTCGGAGTCATACTAAGAATCTGAACTCCAACGACTGGCATTCCCAGATGTCCCCACACAAGCGCTCACCAGCAAATTCCCGGTGCAGACTCTGGCAACAGCCTCCAGATAGAGTTTTTCATGCAAGTTTTCTCAAAACCAGCTAAAAAATCCTGGTCTGAGCTGCAGAAGCATTTGTTTCTGCTGAGCTCTCGGCGTCCAAACACACACACACACGCACACACACACAGTTTGGCAGTGGTTGTGTTCCAGGGCTGGTAACACAAGCCATGGAGCAGGCTGCCAAGACAAGCAAGAGAACGAGCCAGGCTCCGTTTCATTGGCCACCATACGCTGCATATGGCCCTGGAACCAGCCAGCACAGTGTTCTCACCCTCCTTGAAGGCATAGGAGACCCTGTGTTTTCAAATACACCTCCACAGGGCCTTCATTAAAGGAAAATGGAAACAGAACGTGGCTCTTGCTCTCTTGGTATTTCTCCCTTTCCCCCAATTTGCTCTCAAACCCATTTCCCTCCCATGGAAAAAGAAAAGCGCCTCCTGGAGCAGACCGTGCGGAAGAATGCAACTTCCATTCAACTCCATGCCTGACTGCTAAAGCGGACTTGGGACCGAGCGGCCGGGGGACCCCCAGGGCCCCCTTCCTGCCCCGGCCCCGCGGGCGGGGGGCACGGCCCACGGCACG
>VZTL01023570.1:0-19528 GCA_013400535.1 Scopus umbretta | reverse complement strand
CCCCGCTCCGCGCCCCGCCGCGCACGCCAGGACCCCGGCGACCCGGCCCGGTGCCGCCGCAGCCCTGCCCGGGCCAGCCCGCAGGGGCAGGCTCTGTGCGGAGTCCCGGCTCCTCAGCACCGCGCCTGAGAACAAGGAGCCAAAGGACCCGAGAGAGCGGCCGGGGCTCCCCAGCGCCAACCCCACCGCACCCAGGGCAGCAAAGACGTAGGGGCAGGGAGGGCTGCAGGGCAAGCCCGCTGCCCCGTGGGAAGTGAGCTCCTTCTCATCTCACCCCACCCCAGCCCGGCCTCCTCACGCTCCACACGATGCTGTCTCCCACGTACATGGGTCACAGGCTGTCAGCCCCAGCTCTGCCAGCCCTTCGACTGGGATGGAGAAGAGCCGAGAGGAAGCAGAGGGGTTCAAGGCTCCTCTGCCCAGCTGCTTTGGTCTTTTTTCCCTTATCATCACTGGGACATCCCAGGAGGGACGCTGCTCGAGGCATGGGCACACTCATGGTGCCCCGTGCTCTGGCACCATGATGTCAGGTGGAAATGTGGGAACAGGTGGCGGACTGGGGCCTTCCTGATAACTTATTTGCATGGATTTGAATTGTCTCCTTCCTCTTTCTCTTCAGTATTGGCCTGTTCCCACCTGCATCTGCCAAACTGTTCTGGGAAGCAAAGCTCTGCACAGCCGCAGGGCCACACTGGACCTGCCACAGATACTGGATGCTCCAGGGCTGTTGCTCCTAAAGCATTTCAGGACAGAAATGCTCCTTTTTCTTTGGAAAGAAAAAATACTAGAGTGGTTAGCAAAACTGCCGGACTGAGCAGCACTACCCAGCTCCCTCTGCCCAAAGTAAATGGGGAAAGAGATGAGACGTGTCTCCCAAACAGGATGAACCACAACGAGGACTCACAACCAGCAAATTCCTCTGAAACCTCTTCTGTGTCCCTGGGCCCTGTGGGCAGGTCATTACAGACAAGAGGAGTCTCTCATGGAGCTGAGCAATACCACCATCTCTTTGCCCTATCCTCCCAACCACCCACTCTACCTTGTTTTCCTTCTCCTGGCTTGTCAGTCATTGTTTCTTTTCAGCAGTGACCAATTTAATTTCTTTTCACCACCGACAATTCATGCTATTCATCATCCACAAGGTCCCACTGCCAGCACTTCCAGCCTTGTCCTCTTCATCTGTGTCTTAGCAAGAGAAAGAGAATTCAGTTGGGGAGCTGGGACTGAGCAGGAAGAGGGGACCAGAAACACTGCGTTCAATATAGGATATAGTTTGCCCAAGGTGTCCTACGGATATAGCTAACAGCCTGGCTCAGCAGGACACTGCACACGTATCCTCCATTCCTACTCTCTTCATGCTGTTGTTCTTTTATCTTTTTGTTTTCAGAGAGGCAGAATACTTTCTATACACTTCTGCATATAACCCCAATACTTCTTGGCACCTTGGCATCTTGGGCGGAAGGGAGAAGTGCGAGCTGAGATATATTTTTCCCATATGCATTCCTTCACCTTCCTATATCAGATAGGACAGACTTTTCTAGTGCCTTAAGCTGGAGGGATCCCAATGTGGTTGACAAACAATCTCTCTCCCTAGCAATTCTCACAAGTTGCCTTCAGGGCATGGCAGCTCCCTCAAAATTGCTGTGTCCTGAGGGAAGGGAGAGGGAAAACCAGGGGGAATTTCAGAGGAGGCTGGTGACCTGGCTGAGCAAGGTCCAGTCCAGCACCGTGGTTCCTCCTGCAGCCCTTCCCTGCCCTGGGGAAGGTGGGAAAGTGCCATTTCCCCTTCTCCGCTGGAGGCTGGAAGAAAGAGAGCTCTCCCTGCTCTGTCTTCCACTGTTTTTCCCTTTTTCATTTCCCTTTCTCTAGTGGGCAGAGCTGGGAGATCTCATTGCAACACAAACGTCTACAGCCCCAGCCTCGAGTACTGACCTCTTCATGAGTGCTCTCCCCCCGCCGCCAGCCCCCATGAGATGGGAGCAGGGACCCCACACCTACCAGTCTGTATATGACCAGCACTCACAGCATGTTTGCAGTGCACTCATTTCAAAGCTGTGTACCCAAGACTGTGCTGAAGAAGGTCGGGAAGCAGGGTGGAGAGGGTATAGCTGAATCCTATCCTTCAGCCTATGCTGTCTTTCCTTCCCTACTTCCCCTCTGCAGGTCCTGGGGGGCAGCTGAGCCTCTATTACTATGATAATCCAAGTTAGTCCTAACTGGGACTTGTTTAACTTAACTGTTGAAGAGCTAGTTCCAGGGAAGCATCCTTGTTGGGACAGCGCTTACGCACATGTTTGAAGGGACAAACTTGCATCATTCTTTCTTGAGTTGGGAACTCTTCTCTCACAGGGGAATTTTCCTCGTTCTTGCAGCCGCCTGCACTTGAACTGTTCTTTTCCCAAGCTGGGTCTTGCCTCATATAAACACCAAACATGTTTACTTTTCGGATAGTTTCATTTGGGCTATAAGAATTCATTGAGAATTTGCGGCTTCAGTGGGTAAAAGTGAACAGAAAAGTCACCAACAACAGGCAGCTTCCCGAAGGATGCGGGGTGATCGGGTAAACACGGCTGGCCCTAGCAGGGCCGATCAGTCTTGCCACTGCTGAGGAAACATGCGCTGACAAAGACAAATTAACCAAGTGGGAATGGCAGCATCTGCAATGGGGACAGGAGCAGCTGAGAAAAAAAGAGAAGTTCTACTGCACAGAATATAAAAAGCTGTCGGTACCTTGCTGCTTGGAAGATGGCTTTCTCCTCAGATGAAAGGGATGATTTACATATTTTTGGCCAAAATAAAGTGTGTGGAAGGTGAAGGCCCATGGATATGGAAACATAGCCACTGCAACACAACACAGGGCCAGAAATTTATCAGGAATAGAGCAAACTCCAGAGCAAAATGGAGCTGCACCAGCACAGGAGTTTGATTGCAAAGGAGTTGCTCTCACTCCCTGGGCAAAGTCTTGGCTTTTTGCCTGCCAGCACGTGTTTTTCCGCCCTCCCCACGTGGATGAATTGTGTGGCTCATCAGCTGGATTCAGGCCTTGGCCAGGATGCCACATAATGGCAGTGCAGCCATCCTTGTCCTTCTCACCCCTCTCTTTTGGATCGTCTGGCGGCCCCTCTCACAGCAGGAGTGGATGCTGCCTGGGGCAGGCCTGTGTCCTCTGAAGGTGCGCAGGGGAGGCAGAGTCAGTACTGCCCATCTTGCCAGGTTTCTCGGCATCACTCTTGATGTTACAGCCCTGTCCACGGCACAGAAATGAGAGCCAGAGCACTGACAAGGTTCCTGAGGGTCCCTGACACTTAATGTGCTGTATCCTCCAAACATACTGAAAGCATGTTTAAGACCCCAGCAATGATAGTCCTTACTTGCCCTCCGTATCCTCCTGAGGCCACCATGAATGGAGATGAGTTTAGAGTAACCTCTCTGGGACATTCTTGCCAAGAAAGCCAGTGATACACTAGACCTAAATATCTCTGTTGCACATCCAAGCACAGTTTTATGTGCTTGATATTAATTAATATTCTAGGTTTAATCAGGATATTAGCCACTCCAGTCTATCTCCTTTCTGTAACCTCTTCAGGGCTGACTAGCACAACAACATGCATGTAGGACATGCCTGGCAGACATAAAGCCACACTGACCTTCTACATGTAAAATTCCCTCCCACATTGCCTCTCCATGCAGGCTGACAAGGTTCATGATTCCCCTCCCACACACTGAGGCTCAGGGAGCTGTGCTGTGGCTCTGCTTAACTGGGATTCCTCAGACCGGCTCCTTGCACCCACACTTGCCATCTAACATATGCTACATGAAACTGCTTTTCATCTGTCACCCATCCACCTAAATCAGCCAAATCGTCATGAATCTGCTTCCCTTTTTCCTGATCTTTGCCTTTAGCGTTAGGATTATCTGCAATCCTGATGGTCAGTACTAGAAACCATCCACTGAAGGATGCAACCTCGGACTTACACATTCAAACTTCTGTAAGTCAGAGTACAGTACCTAATAGCAGCAAGAAAGAGCTTCAGTCTGCAGGGGAGGGTGGCAGTGATGCAAGCCAAGATGTAGCTGCCCTTCGGCCACCTCTGGCTGCATGTCACACCATCCCCACCAGCCACAACTCAGTTCTGATTTAGCTGTTCCTTTCACGTAACCCTACCTCTTTTCTAGTCTGATTTTTCTTTAATAAAACTTAACTTCCATTCTTCTTGCAGTATTGGGCTGGTGAGTAATGAGGCAAATCAGACAAGCAGTGGGAGTGAGAGGATGGTAAATTGCCCCCGAGTCACTGGGGGAAAGCGGCTGGGTCTGGGCTGGTGGCAGCGCTGAGGCCAGAGCAGCCACTGCCACAGTGGTCAGAGAGTGCCCTAATGGACACAGGCTGACAGGCTGACTGATCCCCAGGCTGCTTGTTTATAAAAACGGGACCGATTAGATACTGGGGCTGGCAAATGCTGTGCAACAGCTTGTCTCTGACATTGCTGCATCCTTAAGTTAAATAATCTTTATGTTGGACAGTTGTGGAATAACCTCTCCAGAGAGGAATTTCCTTCTTATCTTTGTCAGTTAGGCATTGGCTTAGACTTTAAAAAAATACAGTCTTTCCTAAAAAAGTTATAGTCCTATCTAATTCATATATCTTCCCCATTTATCTTCTTTGTAAACTGACATGTTGCGTTCCTTGCAATCCCTGCTCATGTGGAAGGGGCTTCCTCTTTGTAGTAACTTTCTTTATCTGTCTGTATCTCCCCTGTTTTCCCCAGCAAGGGTGATGAGAAGCACTCTAAGAGTATTCCAGCTGAAGGTCTATCCCAGACTTACTCAGTGGCATTACAATATTCTCTGGATTAGTTTCCATCCTACTACAAAGCCACCCCTGCATGGCTCCCAGAGATGAACTGCTCTGAGCCTTCAGGGCCTTTGGTTTCTCCCTCTTTGCAGTATTTCAGCAGTGCCACCACAAATCACCTTGTGGCCGCTTAGCCTCACCGAGAAGCTCCTGTGAAAGACACTGCTCCCAGCTTTTTGAAAATCCACCTCCTGCTGTTATTTCCTACAACAGGAAACACTCCATAACTTCTAGCAGCTCCAGAAGCATGATTCTCCTTTGCAGAGGAAAGTGAGTTGCAGATTTCTTGCTGCAATGTAGCAGATCAGGCGGGTGTGTGGAGGGGACCTGCCAGTCCTTAATGAGCATCCCAGCAATTTACCTGGGATCGAAATAAGACCCGTGGCTGCAATTCCTTGGCGCTCTCTGCCCTCCCCTATTTCTGCCCACAGCTGGTGGTCTCTCGTACTCTGTTTCTCAGGTGCTGCGCCCAGTCCTGGGGACTCCTTGTTTTCTAAGACACCAGCCTTTGCTTTTAGAAGTTCTCACTGCTGGAAGGTGCCTTGTCTGTAGCAGCTGAGCTGTGCTATTCGGGGCGTTTATCTTTTTGTTTCTTTTTCGTATAGGAATTACTTAGCTTCTCTACCGGCCCTAAGCTTCCTTTGCTGATCTACTTTCTTCCCCGTTCCTAGAAAACCTGTCAGCCCTCTCCCAGGCTTACTACTTCCAAAAGACTGAAAGAAGGTCCTATAACTTTTTCTGCGGCTTTGTGCTTCACATTCTCTCCTTAGCCATCAAATTCCCATTTAACAGTTTCCCTGCTGCAGCCTGTGCTCGTACTCGCTGCTCTATGCTCAGATGTTCACTTTCAGCAGGATCTCTTTGCCTTGAATAACCTCTCGTGCCTTGGGTCGTGGGCAGATGAGGGGGTCTGAAGTTCCTTGCCTTCCTCTGGCTATTGCTGTCTGCTGCAATAGTGTTATTAATAAAAGAACCAATGAAAAAGTTCTCCTTGATATTTATCCTAAACTCTTTCTCTCCACAATGCCCTCTAACCTCCTTCCCCATTTCATTCCTCCACCGTCTCCTTCTTACCCTGCTCCCCTGCACACTTTGCTTTCTCACTTGCCTGACTTTCTTCATCCCTCCCCTTGTACTCCCTCCTTCTTTCCCTGCCTCCCTTCTTCCCTCCCTCTCCTTGGCTCAGTATTCCAAATCCCTGCCCATAGCGACGAAAGGAAAAACAACAACACAACACTCCAGCCTGAGGAGGCCAGAGCATGGGATTCCTTCCGAGAAAACTCAGAAACCAGGGAAAAGAGGGAAAGCAAACAGTGAGACCAGGAAGAATTCTGAAGAGAGCAAGGGTATTTCAAGGAGGAGGGATGAGCTGGTATCTCAGGGAAACTTGGTGGGGTCTGAGACAAACACAGAGACACGATCACAGGTCCAACCCAAACACAGCAGAGCAAGTTCTGCTTTCTGGGGGAAGGAGCTGGGTCAGGAAGCCCAGCTCCCACAGAAAGAGCCCCAGTGCACAGCTGTGCAAAGGACGGAGGTAACTGTACAGATGGAGAAGAAAGAGAAAGCAGTGACTTGCTCTAGGGAGTGGATGGGCCAATGCCCTGAGCCACAAATGGGAGATATCCCTGCAGCAGAGGGAGAAGGGCCGATTTCTCCAGGGATGGCGCAGAATTCTCCATGCCAAAGGGAGACTGGGGGCCCGGGGCTGAAGGGTTAATACCCCACAGGAGGGCCCTGGGGAACCCACTGTAAATAGGTGTGGTTTTCTCTGCAACTCCAAGAGGCATTTTCTCTCTGTACCAGTCTGGACAGGTGAGAAATCGGAAGAAGTTGGAGCCTGTGCTTCCCACTAACACAAAGCAGGGCTGTTAGTACAGGTCTCACTGTTTGTTTGCACACTCCAGCCTGGCTGCTTAACTCCGTAGTACCCGGTGCCAGGAATCTCTGGCAGTCAGCATGGTGGTCCCCCGGGTACAAGCACCTGCCTGTTAATGGAAAGCCACAGACTAATGGTGCAGCACAAGGAGCCTTAGTCAGTTACTCATTGGAGAAAGGATAAATTCAGTGATAAGCAAAAGAGCCAGATACGGTATGTACAGGAAGGGCAACTCTCTCGCTTTCTCCTCCTCCCACATCTCACGGGCCTGCACTCCCTATCCCAGTACCGCACTTGGCCCTCTTTCCTTGCCCCATCACTCACGATCGCCCTCCCCAGGGCTCTGCCTTGCCCTCCCCATGCCACAGCTCCATGCTGAACTACAGGAATTTTGTTTCTTTCCACAAGCCAACCTCCTCACTTGCCCTGGCTCTGCAGCCTGCCTACTGCTAGCAAGGATAACCGAGAACCAAAGTTTTCAATCGCCTCTGCTCCATTTTCCATTTTTAATTCAGAACATTAGAACCTTGAGGATAATTTTTGCTTCTTCAAATGAATTTTAAACATAGCTGGCTCAAAAGCTAAAGGTAGAACTGGAAGAAACACTGGATCACTAAATCCAGCCACAAACTGTAAAAGGATCACTTATATAATCCCCTTCATAAACTAACCAGGCTCTATCTTGAAACCAGTCAGGGTTTTGCTCTCCCTGTTCCCACTAGAAAGCTGCTCAAGGATCCTACTGCTATGAAAGGAAGAAAAATTCTGTTAATCTCCAGCCTAAATTTACTCATTCCCATTTGCTCTGGCAATGAAAGACAGCACCCAAGCAGCAAAGTGCTGGGTAGGACATAAGCCTCAGAACAGAGTTCAAACAAATCAGATTGAATCACAAAGAATGACGCAGAGGAATGAAAGCAGAACTGTTTGCAAAGCAATTAATCTTGGGCTTGGAAGTACTGATTCCCCCAGCCATTTCAGATCCCCAAGGCTCCTCAGCCCTATAGAGTCCCCACAACTCTTTGACTCCCCAAGTGCATATTAGAGCCATGACCCCACTGTGCCCCTGTACCAACAGGTCTTCTGAAAACTGCTTCCAGGAAAAGACATTTTCATGAAGACCTAGCCCCCACCCAGTTCCCCAAGTCCTACCTAGCACAGCTGCTGCCAAACTGCAGCTGAGCTTCAGGCCAGGAATGCTGCAGGAAAGGAGAATACCAGTGTCTGCAGAGAGTACAAGGCATATATTGTCACATTGTTCAACATAGAAAACAGTAAAATGAGCTCGCAGAGGGCTGAAAGCTTAAGGAGAGAGACTACAAAGCCCTGGGAAACAGAAACTGCAGGTGTTGAAACTTTCTTCTGCCCACCGCTCATAGACACCACCAAAGTCAGCAAGAAGTTTTTTTATTTTAGGCTTTTGGTCAAGTTCCATTTGCAAGAAGCCAAAATGGTGATGCTAGACACAAAGGCATGTCATATCCCAGCAGAAACATGGCTCCCCAGTTTACACGGGTAGATACAGCCGGGCCACAGATACTTGCACTGAATCATAGATTCCTGTCATCTAACTGTGCACGAGGATAATGGGATGGAGGAAACCATCTGCTCCTCTCACTTGATTGCACTGTGAAACTGTAGGCTCTGTTGGGATAAAACAGCACTTATTTCCAAGGCAACGAATTGCAGTATCATAAACAATGGAGGACCAGGAGATGCCTGCAGGTTGGAAGCTGAGAGAAAGAACGTCCTTTGCGGAGACACAGGTGGACTGAGTGAAGATGAAGCAGGACTCTGAGCTCTTGCCCAGGGTACTGGTTTTGCCAGTGTCACCATTTGAAACCTCTTCCCTGCTCCTCCTAAGTACAAGGCACCCTTGTGGGAGGGCCCCCACCAAGGACCCCGTGGTCCAGCTGGGTGTTGTCACAGCCACAGTGGGGCTAAGTTGCCTTCCAGCCTTGTGGGTGTATTTATCCACAACCTGACTGAAGAAACAGCTGTAAAAAACATAGATGTAAAGGGTCCTTTTGGTGCCCAGTGCCTAGAGCTACAAGCAGTTGTGGCCAAGTCACAGCAGAGAAGTTGCTGGGATAAAACCTGTGTATTCTGCTGCACCTCCATGTGACAAGTGCTGAAACCCAAGCAGGGGATCATAAAGCTGGCTCTGGCTGCCTGACATGAAGAAGACAGAGTTGGACAACTATAGGCTAAGGCCAGAGAGGCATAAGGTAAACATAAGCAGAACACATTATATTGGCATGACTTACAGTAGGATTGTCCCCCCTCCAGTGTGGTGACCCTTCTGGAGCATAGCTCCTAGGCTGGCGTAGAAGACAAAGTGCAGCTGGACCTGGGGGACAGCGAGGTGGATAAAAGCTGGAGGAATAAAACTGCAGCAGAAAGAGAAGCCTTCTTTAGGGGAGGAATGAGGCTGAGCAGGAGGAACAGGAGTGATAGGCATAAGTGACACTGATTTGGGTAAGCCACTGAGTGCTAAAGAGATAACGCCCTGCAGAAGAGCACAGCCAGTTCAGGAGAAAAAGATAAAAAGGAGGAGAGCTGGGCTATTTACTGGGGATAGAGTATGTTCTCTGTGGGGCAGATGGACCAGTTAAGCACACATAAGTTCAATTCATGGGGCTAAAATCTGGGGTGCACTGAAGACAGCAGAAGGTAGTGGGTGAAGAGAGGGAAGCCAAACCAAGAGGAGGAAATAGGAGTTGGACTCCAATAACAGACAGCAGAAGCTGTAATCACAGGAGATATGAGCTGCAGGGATTTCGACAGCTTAGCTGTCTGTTTAAGATGCAGACTTCGGATCCAAAAGACCCGAGTAAATCGGTCTCTGTACATCCAGCTGCAGCATGGGGATGCCTTAAATGCCAGCTTTAGGACTGGTGTGCACCTGTCGCACAGCACCACTGCTGCAGTTCCTGAGATGCTCACCCCATGCCCTCCCAGCGCTCCTGGGACTCTCATCCCTAACGTACAGCACAGGTAGGGCCAGGTGAGTTGTGCTCCTACATGGCAGAGAGCAGACCACAGAGCTGAGGAAAGCCACTCTGTGCAGCAGGCAGGAAGAAAAGTAACAGCGGGGTGGGGAAGCTGCCCTGGAAAGGTGCTGAAGACCTGTAGGTGGGAAGAGGGTCACATGCATGAATGGACACGGGAGGAATCCCAGGAAGTGTCAGAGTGAAATGGAGAAGGGTAAGGGACAGAGGTGCCAGAGGTGACATGCTGAGGCTGGAAAAGCAAACAGAAGAAACCCGAGAAACTGGAAGACGAGAGAGGGAAGTGCAGGGCTTGCGACTGCCTGTGGAGAAGGGAAGACAGCTGGCCAGGGAGAAGGTGCACTTGCTCACAGGCAACTTTGAAGGCTTCTCTGAAAAAGTCATTAGTAGCAGAGTCTCAGAGTGAGAACAGTTAATGAGTTACAGGAGAGATCCCAAGGCAGAATCAGGATGGAGCAAGCAAAAGATCCCATTGTGCGGGTTTGCAGTGGGGCAAACTACAACTCCTTGATGAATTTGACAGTGGAACAAGGGGCAGAGGAGAGAAGCAGAACACCATCCCTTGAGACGCTTCAGCGATCCGCGTGATCTGGAGTTAACAGGCTGCCAGTAGGGCCTGCGTGAGCCAGCACTGTTGTACAAGCCGGACTGGACTTTCCAGGAACTGAGGAAGACAACAAACCCCCTTCATGATGTGGACAAAGCGTGTGTGGAGTGGACAAATGTCTTGGCTCATTCTAACTGATTGCCATCAATCAGTTCCCCCAAAGGCTGGGGCAGATACATCCCATGTGGGACTGGATTCTCCATTGCCACCAATACATAGGAATCATGGAACCAATTTAGGCCACGGCAGTAACAAGGATTCACTGGCCCCTTACGGGTTTTTCCCCTGAGAAACGCAGTACCTCCTTTTTAGAGTGGGAAAGGTTTCTGTTCTTCCTTTCCCTGCTCAATTCTTCCGTACAAACATCTTCCTCTGTGCACTCTATGACTCCATCAGGACTTCCTATTAACAGACACTGCAAAAAAGAAGTCTTCCTTTTGTGCACAGTCAGCCCTGTGTCACTGCTGGTTGGATTCGTGTTCCAGCAGTCCTGAGGAAATCCAGCCTGGGATGTGACTGGATGCTGCGTGGTTGGATAACACGGCACACAAAGCCAATATACAGCTTGCCCTCAGGTGTGTCAGGAGTTAAGTGCACCAAGAAAATGCTTCTGCTGCTTAAACCAAAATTTCTCTTTTTCTTCCCCCCCCCCCCTTTTTTTTTTTTGTTGAGGAGTTCATGAAAAGGGGAGAAAAAGCTGCTATTTGTTTTGCCCCTGCTGGAGCCATGAAGGGGGCTCTGCAGAGTGGACAGTACAGTCACTGTGGCATCGCAGCAGTGAGGGAGCTGAACCGGGAGCTGCGAGGTGAAGGTCCCTGTTTAACAGCTTTCCGTTTGTTTACCAAAAAAATATTGTTCCATCATAAAAATTCCCAAAATAGTTCGCGTCTTGACAGACTGACTGGCAGCTGCCCAGCTCTGCAGGATCCTGCTAAATGAAAGGAAATAAAAAGAGCTAATCTGGTACTCATGGCCCAGTGCTTGCAGCTTGGGAATCTGCAGTCTCAGGGCTCAGCTGCCCCAGTAGGTGTGGGGTAGGGTAGAGAGTCCTCCAGTCAAGGGGCTGGGTTTACTGATGGCAACAGCTTTTCCATGGGTGCTGGGCAGGCTGATGAGGAAGGCAGCACTCGCCTTACAATGAATGATCAGATTCTGCTTTATTTTTATATCAAGGTTTTTTTCCCTTCCACCAAGCTCTGTAAAGCTTTACCTTGACAAGACAGGTTGCCCCACACTAAATGACTGTATCTCCCTGACATCTTCAATTCCTAAGAGCTGTCAATGGCTCCTTTTGGGAAATTTTTCATACAGGCATCCTTCTGAACCAGTGAGACTCCCAGACAGCTAATGTATTGCTTGTTGCTGAGAAGATCTACTGTTGCTGCAGATCATGGTGATCTTATTACACATAAATGGAAAGCGTCAAACAACACATGGCAGCCAAGTCAAAGAGAGTTGTCCTCTCTAGGAAGAGCAAAAGGCCACTGTGAAGCCCTGCAGCCTGTCACAGTGACCAACGAACCATGCGCACTGTGACTCACAGTGTAGAGAAGCAGCAAACCCAGATTAGGTCATGCAGAATTAGCAGCCTCTGTGGAAAGAACCTATCCTCGCCAGATTGCAGATGTCTCCCCAGCTGCAGAGTTAACTTCTCCACAGCTCTCATGGCGCCCAGGGCAGGTCTGCTTTAGGGAGGGACAGGGGGAAATTTGCATTCCAGATGATCCCCAGCATTGGCCTCATGGGACTCTCCATTCATTCTTTAGACATTTTAGTACCAGGCCTCCAAACCAGGCCAGGCTCTAGCAACAGAGCTAGGGGAGGGTGGAGGGATGACCATTCCCCAGTGCCTGCCCCCATTAGTGGTCTGCAAAACCAGCCTGGCTGGTGCTGTAGAAAGGGTCAGGGTATGCAGGGCTGTGCTGGCTGTGGTGGTTCTTCTTCCTGTGGCAGGATTAGTTTGGCCTCCTGCTGCAGGACATTTCTGAGCAGTGTCACACCAGTTCAGCACCCAGACGTAGGAGCCGTTTCAGTACAGGTGAGCTCAGGGCTACCTATTCTTGCTTGATTTAGGTACCCCTGTCACAAAAGAGAGGTGGGGCTGGTGGGAATGGGACAGTTGTTCAGTTCTCAGCCAGGCCATCCAAAAGCCAGACAAAAGTGACAGGTGACATTGCTAATGGGTTTCACATGACTGAGGTTCCTTTCATACTGCACGTGGTGTGCATGCCGCTGGTTGGGGCTCCCTTCACCTATCTGTAGCATCTGGGAGAAAAGCTGACCACCAGGTTTCCACTGGAGGTACGCTGCCATTGCAGGCTGGCTCTGTCCCATGCTGGGCCACTCTTCTTGATCCATTTCCATGTACTGACTTGGCTCTGGGTGAGCCATGCGTGTTCTTACAATGGAAAACAGACCCAAGGGTACCGGGTATTACTCCTGTCCTTTCAGCCTCAAGGACACAGGGAGCTGAACCCTTCACAGCACAAAGAAGAGGAAGAGAGCCTTTGGCTGAGGAAGGGCCATGGAGGAAGAGGAGGTATGGTTTGCACATCAGGGAAAGTTAGAAGCATCCTTGGAAGCCCCTATAAGGAACACAGTTTGCAGCCATTCCATACAAGCCTGGGGGAGCAGGGAGCCTCCATGAGCTTCCAGCTGGATCTCTAAGCAAGCATGCTGTGTTCCTCCTGCCCAGGCTGGCCACCCCATCCAAGCTAGCACCCACTCTTCACTCTTTCCCCTCTGCACTCAGATCCCCCAAGCTCTGCACTGGAGTTTAACAATTGCCTGGCGGGAGCACGCTGGGGTCACTGGGTGAAGGCAGACGGACTAGGGGAGAGGAAGCACATCTAAAATGATGCAGCCTGTTTTGGGATAACTGTGGACAATGGTCTTACTGATCTGGCTGTTGAAGTGCCTGATTCTTATAGCTTATTTTCCCTTTGTGCCTGCTTTCCTATAGACTGTGAGAGGACCCCTTATGCAGCTGTGGATGTGCTCCAACAAACCTGCTCAAGGATAAAGTGACTTCAACCACCAGCTTGCTTTCATGTCTGTCTTCCCCACATTTGCCTGTGTCTCACATTCATGCGGTCAAGTGCCTCTGGTCTGGCATTTTTGTGAGGTGGGGCTGCTGTAAGGCAGGGCTGGAAACTCCTCTCCTTCAGCCCTCACAAAGCTTGTTGGGGGACAGAGGCTGACCCCCATGGATAGCATTCAGCCACTCAGCCAGGACCCTGTAAGGCAGCTGCCACGTCCCTCCTGTGCTCCCAGGCCCTGAGTCACCCATTTCCTCTTCCGATGGTGGGGCAGGTGATGCACAGGACTGGCACAGTTCTCCCACCACCTTCTCAGTCATATTTTCCCTCTCATCTTATGACTACCATTGAGGAGAAAATCATCGGCAGACCAAGTGGGCAAGGGCACAAGCAAAGGGTGCTCCCAATTCACATTTTATGCCTCCAGGACTGGCATTACAGCCCATGCGAAACAAAATGAAGGCGTCAAGTTTGCAAAGATGACAAAATGCTGCCATTTTGCTCCAGGCTTACCAAAGCAAATGAAGGACTCATCATTCACCCAAACCAAAAGCCTCAAAACACTAAAGAGCCCTGGCCTTAACCCCATCTTCCTCAGTGGTGTATAAATAGGAGATTGTTACTAGTCTCTTTCCAAGAAACTAGCTGCAGAGGAGCCTGGGGGCTTGGCCCTGTAATTTGGGTGTCTGGGGCTCACTTGGGCCCATAGACCCAGTTGCTCCTCTCATCTACAGCTCTGCCTGCTCTGTAGGCAGGGCTCCCTTTGGCCAGGGTATCTAGGGTCTTGGCTACATCTCATTTAAGACCCCACTCCAGCCCTTGGCTCATATCACAGAACAGCCCCCAACCAAAACATATATTTGCCTTTCTGCATTCTTTGCTGGGAGATCCTTCCACTCCAAGCAGCATGGGAGTGAAATAAAGCTGTCTCTGGGATCTCACTGTCAGCAAATAAAGCACAAACTGATCATTGCTGTGCCAGAGTTCCTCCTTCAAATGAAAAACCTCAGAGAAGGGGCCCAGGAATTGAACTTACCTCTGCTCTGAAGTATCGAGTGAACAAAAGCCTAAATAATATACAGGCTTTATGGTTGAAAGAAGTCAGCAGAACTCCCAGGTGCGCCCTGCCAGCATCAGAAACCCCCCAAGTCCCACCCTGCTCATCCCCTGGCTTGTGCATTTGGTTGTTATCAGAGAACTCTAGCCCTTTATCAAGATTCATTTTACATTATTTGTTATCATTACACGGCAAGTAATCAGAGTTGTTATAACTTACTGCTGTTCCCATCTTGCCAGATATGGGACTCCCACCCCCTCCCTGGGGAGACACAGTTCACTTCTAGGAAGTACTTTCCTGATGCTCAGTCTAAATTTTCTCCTTTGTTAATGTAATCCCCATCTCTTCACAGATGTTTGGAGACAACAATGCTTCCCCCACCTTAGTCATCTTTTGGCTAAACTGGTTAGCACTATGCTCAATCTATCTCCCCAGCCTGTCAACAGTTCCAGTATCCCCAGTTCAGATCACAATATTTGGTGAACTGTTCAGAGAAAAACTCTCACTCCCCTCCTCAGAGAGGAAAATCACACTGACATTTCCTGCAGCCATAACGCAACACAGACCCCCTGCCCGACTTGCTCCCCACTGCTGTCATTTGGGCTGCACTCCAAAAATGAGTGAAAGTTACTGCAAAGTCAATTCCACCTCTTATCTGTCTGTTTCCGTAAGGGCAGGACCATGCTTGCTACCAAGCTGATGCTCACAAGCATAAACAAATTAGCACAGTCCTTTTTCAGCCATCTGGAGAAAAGTGTCCATGCTGGAATAGGTGACTCCAGGACATGAAATTTTATGAAAGCCATAAGGAAGAGTTGTTATCTGCCTTGCCCCTTCCTCAAATTGCCCATGACATTGGCTCTTTTGCAAGCAGGAGGGTGGGAGCTCCATGCTGATCTCATCCATCACAGATGGCAGAAGGAAGACCAGCCCATGCTCCTGAGCGCTGGGGAAGGGGGAAAGCAAGACTGTGCATCGGCAATGGGCAAGTGGCTAAAAGAGAAAGCTCCCCCTTTCAAAGCAGTTTAACAGGCTGTTCTTTCACTTGTTCTCAGTACGATACACCAGCTCTGCCAGTCTGCAAGTCTTGCCACATGAAGCTCTAGGGGGAAATATTTCACACACGTTCTCCACATTTTGGTTTGAGAAAAATCACAAAGATAATAGCCTAGTTCAAGCAGTCACTGGTTGACATCATTCTTCACACTCCTTGTGCGGTGTGGGGTATTGCTCACTTAATTCACATTAACTGGCTCCAGCTCCAGCTTCTCCTTCCCACCCTCCCAACGATCCTGTGACAGTGGGTGGGTCGCGTTAAAAAAGCAGAGCTGAGGGCAACTAAGCAATCTCTGCACGGTCTTGCTCCCCACCTCCAGAAAAGAGATGCTTTCTTAAGCAGAGGGGCTGTGCTGTGCTGGCCACAGCCACAATGAACAGGTAAGGTCTTGCGGTCAAGCAGGCCTCCGGTGCAGGACTTGGAAAGGGCTGAGATGAGGGCTGGCAGTCACGCAGAGCAGCCAGGGGATACGGAGAGCTGTAGAGAGCAAGCTGCCACAAAGGAGAAGTAGCATGGGAGAGCTCCGGCAGAACTTAATCTCTTTTTTGCATGCTCTGTGGCAACACTGAAAGCGCCATTGCTTGTTTATCTCTTCTGGAAGTGGATTAAGCAGAACTGCAGGATGATATGCAGAGTTCAGTGTCCTCACAGGGAGCTCGTGCAGAAAAGCCACTACTCTCGCACTCTCTGCCCTCAGCGCTCTCCGCCACATGTGGTAAAGAGATGGCAGCAGCAGGGAGAAGAAAAAAGAGAGAGAACCGTCTGTTTTGATACGTGGTAGTGAATGAAAGCCATTTCCAAGCAGAGCTGTGGGGATGGGAAGAGGGAGCACTGATTCCTCTCCTTTACAGATTTGGAAAGGACTTGTGAACATTTCCTTTCCCGCACTCTGCCGCTAACAGTTCTGCAGGGTGATATCATCGGGGCCTTTTCCAAACTCAGACCGTCTCAGACATTACACCACCAGGTTTTGGCTGCCTATACATATCACCAGCTACACCCACTCCAGCCCCCTCCCTGCAACACCCCCAGAGGGATCAGTGAACCTCCCACTGCCGGACTCACCAGAGCTCTGCTCAGCATCTCAGCAGTCACAAGCCCCCAAGAACTCATCCTGGGACGCTGTACCTACACCTACTCAACTGCTCTTGAACGCAGCTCAGTTAAAAATAGACTCTAATTGCTCCAAAGAGTCTAACACTCTGAGCCCCATTGTGATGAGAGCTCATGATACCAGGTACCAAGATGCTGATGGGTGGGTTTGGAAGTGGAGAGAAAAAGAAGGAAAGCGGGTGCCTCTGAAGAACATCTCCAAACAGGCCATGGTCAATGCAAAGGTCTGTTTCCCTTGTGCTGTAGAGCACGTACAGGGGAAATCAACAGCCCCCAGCTGAAAACCTGCTCTTGGCGAAGCCACTTGTGAGCCGGAGGGAGAGCTGCGCTCCCTAGTTCCAGCAGTTGTGTGCTCACGTTCTGCATTCCAGCAGGTTCACCTCTGTTGCACAGATCTCGCTAACTGCAGCAGGGGAGATTTGCAGCTCTCCTCTACGTACGGCAGAGGCTCACACCCAAGCTCTGCGCCAGCGTAAAGAGGAAATGTCTCCACTGACATTAGTGAAATTACTCCAGAGTGTCATTAGGCCAACTGAGAGCAGAATCAGGGTACATCGATATGTTGGAGATTTGCAACCACAGAGCAGCCTACCAGCACGACAGACAAAAACAGCGTGTCAGGGAAGAGGTTTTAGTTTCAGTTTGTCCAAGAATCACAAAAAAGGCAGCAGTTACTCAAAAAATGCCTGAGCTGGGTTCCTCAAAATAGTGGGAGTTTCGTTTAGTGCTTACCCCGAGCAGTGTGTTAGCAACGCGCTCAGGCCTTTTTCTGTAAAGAGCAAAAGTGCCAAAGGCAGAAGAAAAATAAACAAAGCAAATGCCTGGACTGTTCCACTGGCCAGCCCAGATGTCAGATTTGCTGTTCATAATGCCGATGATTTGACCTGCTTCCCCGCCTGAGTCATGTCCAGGAAGGTATGAGGAGCCCCCGGAGATGCAGACAGCATGTGCTCGAAGTGTGAGATGGTCCCCCAGTGGGTTTGCACGACAGCCTGCCAGCTCTCCTCTACAGATGTGCTCTGTCAGTATAAACCTCCCAGGGCTGTCAGCCTGCTCCCGGCAGCCTCATCCACTCCCCCTTATGCTTAAGGATCACAGAGCTGCAAGGCTTTCTTCTGTTTACTGTAAGGAGATGTTGCCTGGATCCTTTTTGGATGGAAACGCTCTGCTACTTTGCTCTCTAGCAACCTTGGTCAAGGTTCCCCAGAGCTTTTTCCAGCCCACCGGACAGTTTAGTTGCTCCAAAACAGGACTGGTTTGGTTCAAATCTGGTATTTGATCCAATGGCTCAGCTACGTTCCTGCCAGGATATTGCCCTCAGTATCACCACTTGGCCTGTTTAGCAAGCAGTCCACGGATGAGAAAGACAACTACAGGCCAGCGGTTACTGGGTTCACCAAAGCAAACTAATCACAAAGGTCCAGAGCTGGCAGCCTTTAGTCAGGAAGAGGTCTGCTCCTAAGGCTGTACTCTGCCATTGCTCTGGCAGCTTTCTGCTGCTATTGTTTCCCTTCTCTCTCTTCAGAGATTTATTTTGGTACTGACAGGGACACTGCAAGGACCTTTCTTTCCTTTCTCCCTTCTAAAGCACTTTCTTGTCTCACTCTCCCACCCTCTGTGTAGATGAGAGCGCCCATTTCCCTGAAGTGATTAATTATTTTTGGCCCTTTAAAGTATTTACAACTCAGAAAAGATTTTCTGTTAGTGCCGATTCTGTCGCTCTCTGATTCAACATGCACCTTGCATCATATAAAGCGGCTCCAGGCACTTCCCTTTGGGAACACAGGTTAAAATCCAGCCTGAGTCATACAGTAGACAGTCAGAGAAGGATATGGTCGGTAGGGGTAAAGGAAGGTACTTGATGCCAGTGTACAGTACTGGCAAAAGCATTACTTCCCTGCTTTAAAAGGGATGTTAACCACTGGGGGATGGAGGGGGAAGAGAGACTCCAATGGCTGAAAGCTGCCCTATTTGCTCCATAAGTAAGCTCAGCCTGTTTAGCCTCTCGAACAGAAGAAAGTGCCTTTATCCCACTGGAACCCCAGGGAGTAAACATGGTGCACTCAAAAAGAAAGGTAAACATGGTGCATCTCCTAAAGAAAGGAAGAATGGGAACCACAGCTGGATGCCATAACCAGGAAATTTCTGATTAGAAGGAAAACACTGTTTTGTAGAGCGTGGCTGATCAACCCGTGGACATGGTAGATTCCCTGATTCAGTTCTGCACTGAGGCTGGTTAACTTCCCAAAAGCACTGCTGGCAAGCACGTATTATTGGGTGTGTGACAGGGGTAACTACATGAAATGAAGGGGCCAGTCTTATACAAGAGGTGAGGCTGGATGATTGCCTGTCAAACCTGGGGAGCCTGTGAATTACCAGAGCTCTCGTTTTGCCTGTGGCATTTCTGTAAACCTGCCGCAGTTTCTTGGTCCCGGTTCAGTGCTGGCACGTGTCCTGGAAGCACACCTTCTCCGAGCTGTTCGTCGTTCCAGGTCTGCTGGAGACTGAATTTGCTCCCCCGCCTCTGCAAGAAAGTTTCCTTGTATAACCTCGCAGAAGCAGGGGGTATGGCGACCAGAGGGGGCTGGCTGTACCCTCAAGCCATGGACAAGAGGCCATGCGCTTCCGATTCAAATGGGGAGGAGGGTGGCTGGTCAAGGCGACCCCAGAGTCACAGAGCACAGAGACAACCCAGCAAATCAGCCCAGATGAGAAGCGCTGCAGTGTGGCACAAATGAGGGAGGAACCCCCAGGGTGTGCAGTTAATCATGAGGATCCACTGGCATCAGTTGTACAGCCAGAGATCGCCTTGCAAAACAGCTACAGCCCTTCCAAAGTAATGTGGTAAGATACTCCATAAGGCAAAAACCATGGTTCCTGTTTGGGTATCAGGTTGTTTATGCCAAAAAAA